>JAXCEF010000640.1:0-24427 GCA_037178605.1 Colletotrichum euphorbiae | reverse complement strand
CGTGATCCTGCAGTACAAATGTCCTGCCCTAGCCGTCTGATGCCTAGGTGGTTTGGTTGGTTGTTATCCTTGCATAACGGGTCGTAACATAGACCTTGATCTTAGAATAAGCCTTAGATAGTTATGATTTTATAGGGCTGCTATAAATAGTAATTAGAGGCTTCCCTTATAAGTATTATATCCCTCCTCACGATATATCTTGGGTACTAGGGGAAACCCCTAACAAAGCTTCAGTAGAAGCTATAGACCCAGACCTAAAGAATGAGATCTATAATGCAACAGTGGTTATTTTATTCCTGAATTATAGTAATATATATTAGGTATTAATTATAGTATACTAAGTATAGAGCAATAGCTACTACTAGGATTTAGTATGGGACTTATAAAGTAACTAGAGGTTTATGAATACTATAAATAACCTTAAAGAGTAGTATAAAATATTAAGAGCCCCTAATTAGCTACTATAAATCCTATTAATAAGCTAGTATATAGTTAACTCTATATAATAATAAGATAGCTTTATATATAGGCTTTAATATATTAAGTAGGCTAGAGCGTTTATTTAAGAAGGCTTCCTATTACCTTAGTATAGTTAAGTAGCCCAGAGAGATCCTATTACTTTCCCAGAAGCTAAAATCCTATTAGTTAATTATTGTATCTCTACTATTACCTCAGAATTGTATGACCTACTTATTAAAAGTAAGTTAGCTTTATGAGATATTAATATCTCTTAGGAGGACTTTACAAAATCACTATTCTTTCCCTAACTTTATATTATATCTACTCCTGGAGATAGTTAGCCTCCTATTAGTGGCGATAATAATATTATTTTTTCTCCTATTTAGGGCCCTCTTTCTAGTTACTATAGTTCATCTCTATCTGCACTTATGCTAGCACCTATATCTATACTACTATAGTTACTAAGTTTGCTATTATCTGAAATATCTAATGGGGAGCTTAACTATCTTAGACGCCAAATTGAAGATTAATGTTTATAGAGCCCTAACTCTATTCTAATACCTGCTAGGCCTTCTAGAAACCTATTAGTAGACCTACTAAGCTATTCTAATTAACTTAAAGCCTTAGATAAGTATAATTACAATCGTGAGGATTATATATAGTAGCAAGTAGATTAGTAGAATTAGATCAAATAGAATATACCTAAGGGGGCGTATTACTATAACTTTTCATAGCTACCTTAATACGGTAAATAGTTCTAGCTATACTAGGGATTAGAATAGAATAAGATATATAAGAAGGAACCTGAGAAGGAGAGATAGTTATTAAGGTATTAGTTAAGGCAGAAGGCAAAAGCTAATAATGGCCCTATTTTATAGTAAGATTATCTACTACGTTAGAAATAGTGAAGTAGGCCTGCTAATGGGGCTTTATATAATAAAATTTCTTTTGTTTCTTTTGTTTTTGCTTAGTTGCTTTTTGAGACTCCCTATAGGGGTCCTTTAGTAAGTCTCGAGGAGACGATTGGAATGAGATAAGATGGTATAGCTGTGCAATTAGTAGTGCAGTAGGCCTACTATTAATGGGGTCTAAAAGTAGAGGACTATGATGTGGGGAGAGGATTAGAACTATTATGCTTTCATTACGTTTTTTATGCTTTTGATAGATAGTCTTTTAGCCTCAAGAGGCTTATATCTTAATTATCCTATATATAATATATGCGATATCTCTTCTATTTTAAGCCTAATTCTTTCTATTCTTTCTGATTAGATCTGCGAATCACGGCGCGTATCTTTTGAGCCTATTTTTATTGTTCCTATTCTTTTGTGGGCAGTGTTGTGTTGTTTGCTATCTTTGTAGTTCCTGTCAGGCTCCTGCTCTTCTTACTGTACTTCAGCTTAGATTTATTATTCTTTAGAGATTGCTATGGGCTACGCCCGGTTGGAACTATCTGGGCTTCTGCTCAGATTCACCGCTCCTAGGGCCCACTTAGTGGCTACCCACAAACCTAGCGTAACCTTGCTGAAGCGGAAAACTCTTCCTTTTCCTCTTTAGCTTTAAATAAATAGTATTACGCCACCTCTTGTCGCATGGACTCGGGTTCAGCCCTTTGCAGAGATCTTATTTAGGATATCTCCTAGGGGGCTATAGGTCTCTCTAATTACCTTATTAGCTAAGTTCTCTTAGTTTGAATACCACAAGCTTAAAAGAGCTCTATAGCCCTTATTTTCTATAGTAGGAGGTACTAGGCTAGTAATTAGCTCCTATGAAAACCTTAATCTCTTTGAAGGTATTTTATTTTATTACTTTCTAATATCATAATATTATATCTATTCACTCCTACTTAATATAAATCCCTTCCTATTCTTTCTCTTAAGCTATAAAGACTAAGGCTTATTTGTAGCTTTATATAATTCCTAATAAAATATATAACATGTTTTATTCTTATACCTATTGCACTGCTACTAGCTATAGCACTAATAGTAGGGATTATTCAAATAGATTCCTATTTTGTACCAGCTATGATATCACTAATATTACTTTAATGGGGGCTTATGATTTGAATAGATCTATAAAATAAAACCTAAATACGTAAAAGAATAAAACATCTCTAATTAAAGGTAATGATTTAGGTTTGATACTCCTACTTCCTAGTCGATAGTGTCGAGAGAATATGAGAGCTAATAACCTCTGCTATGATTTCCTTTTAAATCTTATTTATAATAAAGAGCTTTATAGTAATTTAATTATTATAGATAGTAGATAGCTAGAATTTATTATAGATATAAGTAGCTCAAATTCTTTGCCTTAATACTTATTATACTAAAGCCTTTAAATGATTTAATACAACACGTAAATAGAAATATATATACTTCGGGAGATATCATAGTGATTAAGATATTAGAGAATACTTAAGGTACTTTTCTAATATCCATATCCTTAATCTAGCTAAATTAAATAAGTTCCTTGTAAATAGTACTAAAATAAATTTATTACTATTAGATCTAAGAGGTTAATATAGAATAAGTATAAGATTATAGAGGTTAGGAAGGGGAGTTAATTATAGAGCTTTAACTTCTACTTATATTCTACTCTTATTATCTAAAGCTTATCAATTAATTTTAAGTATTATATTAACAATAGCTACTTGGGAGTATTTTGTACCTCTTATAGTAGTATAAGTATATAACTCTTTGCCTCCTAGAGTAATCTTAATATCGGTACTATTTAGGGGCTTCTAGATATAATGAATAGTAGAATAGAAATAATCTTTAGTTGATATATTCTAATAATCTCCCTATATAAAACTAATAAGTAATTAAATTTAGGAAGTAATTATTACTAAATTCTTAGCTTAAAATATTTTGAGAGTTGATTAAATAGTATTCATTAGTATAATCATAATAATATAATCGAAGCTTTCAGTTTTCTCTCTAATTTTAATATATCTTATAAACGCTTGGTTATTGTTACTCTTTAGTAAGAGCTAATATATCTTAAATATATTATCTATTACTAGCTTAAATAGCTCTATCTTAATAAGTATATAAGTAATCTATAAAACTCCTCTTATACTAGGTATTACTAGGGTGGAATTCTTATATTTATATACTTTATATACTTATTCCTTTACTAATAACTCCTAGATTATATATTATAGTATTTTAAGGGGTCTCTAGTAGCTTAAAGGTTACGTTTTACTAGGCGGATAATATTAAATATCACTTAAATAGTAGAAGAGCTAGTAATAAGCTATAGCTTAAAGTTTGTATAGCTTAAGCTATATTCTTTATAGTTATAGTAGTATAGAATAGCTTTGTTAATGAAATAGTAGTAATAAGGTAGCCCGCACTAATAGTGCGTGCTGAGAAAAAAGTGTGTAAGAGGGAAGTTGCTGGCTGTATGTGCAAGAGGGGTAACATAGCGCCAAGCTGATAAGTGTGGGGAGGCGATAGACGTCGGCTTGTAGACTTTCTCGCCGAAGACTGATTACGGATAGCTTAATCTTGGCAATCGGATGCCACCGGGCAGTCAGGGGGGGTGATAGCATAAGAAGAAGTTGAGGTCGGCGAAACACCAACGAAATATGCGGATAGCGCGGGGGTGGTTGCCCGACAATCCGCATTCCTGCGAACGAGTGGCCAATTTGAGCGCAAGACATCAACAGTCGACTTGTCATTCGAGTGTGGAGTTTCAAGTAAGTTTGTGGATTGGAAAGGCATTGAAGAGTGAGAGTTACAATAATCACTTTGAGCCTACTGTGGTCCGGCCTTGGTAAGCCTGCACTGCCTGCTTCAGTTTGACCAAGCGAGGATGGTCTCTAGCTGCAAGCTTGGTAGTCTCCCCGTTCTTGAGCCGACGAAACATCTCTAGTCCATCTTTTCTGGTCGTCAAACCAGGGTGAGAAGCCGGCAGCGGCAACGCCATGCACTTCGCATGCACCTCGTCCTCCAGCACCCACTCGAGCCCACGCCTTTGCAGGCAACTCAGCTCATTCTCGATAAGGCCATCTCGGCTGATCTGATAAGTTTCATCCCGAGTAAGAACAGATGATTCTCCTTCTGCGACCAGTCTAATGACCGTCACCTCCGTAAGGGTGGTTGGCTCGAGAATATCGGCGTCGTCAAGCCAGTGGGATAGAAGGCTACCCGAACCCGAGTGTGCCCCCAAAGGATTGATCTCAATCAACTTGACCGAGAGCCCAGGAGTGACCACTTCGGCATAGACGTTCAACACACAAGAGTCAGAGTTGTGAGATAGCTGGAGGAATCAAACTGATTGTTCGATTTTCTCAAAGAGATGATACTGCGATTAATCGTGGCAGCATGGCTATATTTTGCGTGAACCCGCGAGTCTTTCATTAGCGTTCTAATTTATGAGTCACACCGGCGTAAGGATAGTGTCTATTGCGGATCGAGGTCGCGAACTGGAAATGACCGCGGACACTAGACTTTGGTATCCTGCCATGTGAACTGAGGAACCTACCTTACTTTCCATAAGTATCGTATTTCTCGTTATTTAGGTAAATTCAGGGTTCGGAAAGAGCTCGGCAGTTGCTCATCCCTGTTTTAATGTCGGAGGGAAGGAGCGCAGACTGTGGCGCTTTCCCTATAATCAGAACCTGGAATTGAGCGCATAAGGTAGGGTGGTCCTAGAAGTTACATGAATGGGATAAATGGCAAGAACATCGCTTTGGTACCTACCTATGCAATGGGAAGCCAGGCTCCAATTGCCGAATGAATATCGGCACAAATGAACAAGTAGGATCATGCAAAATGACTTAAGCAGCATGAATTCCCGAAAGTTGATGTTTCAATATCACCTCCTTGCGATTCCTGCTTTTCTTTGTTGTTGGTGCTGCCCTGGCGTTCTTGGTCCAAGTAGTGCTGTCGTCGTCGTTGGCAGCCGTCGGTCCTGGCTCAGTCGAGGTCGTTCATGTCATAAGTGTATGTTAGTTCTTTCTGATTTTGTCTGATAATGTCATATTGTTGCCTCTTCTTCCGCGACAACTTGTCGCTCTTGCCCACTTTTGGGTCCGTCGCCCTCCAGCTGCTCGGGCATCTATTCATCCTGCCTCCCCCCAGCCGGTAAGGTTTCTCTTTTCTTCACCAACCTCACCCCAGCCTTTTGGACCTCTATGAACAGCATCACGTCTACAACATCAAATACCATGGGCACCGTGCTTCGCTTCTCCGTTCAAATCGAGCAGGTTGGCGAACGGCCTCAAGCCCCGGAAAACGTGCCACAGACGACGAACGCCAAGAAGAACGCGAAAAAGAAGAGAAACAAAAAAAAGGGAAAAGAATGGGCCATCCGCCAAAAAAGCCTGAGCCCCTCCGTGATCTCCTCTGCGTCCACCGTCGCTGTCGACACCGCCATAGTTGACGAGGTCCCTCGTTGGAAGCTGCACAAGTATTCAGAAAGATCATTCTTTGACGGCGAATCCCAATGTGGCCATTGCTATGCTCAACTACCATACTCCATCGAAAATTGTGCTTGGTGCAACATGGAGTTGTGCCGGCCTCGGTGTCTCGAAGAGCATTACAAAAGGGCATATTGCTGGAAGCTCAAAGGCCTCGAACTAGAGTTTGTCGAACCACCTTCGGACGGACATTACCGCGCGATTCTCTTCCCACATCGCGACTATAGCCCTGTGTGTATATGGCTCAAAGCTTCTCTCGATCAGTCAGCCGGGACCCTGCACTTCGAGACAGACGCCCCGGATGTTCTTCACTACATCGACACATTCTATCTGCCGAGAGTTCGTTGCCTGAGTCTCAACACGTCGCCGAGTAGCACCCACGGGGTTGATTTGATAATGTTCAATTCCAATGAGGAAGATGCAAGAAAACCCCAATGGATCAACCAGAGCTTCAGGTCACTTGTTGCGCCAGACTGCCGAGCTTTCTTAGGTTGCTTATTTGGACCCGTCATCGTCTTTGCATACGATGTGGAAAAAGATCCAGCTCGAGAAGACATTTTGGGCTCCTTCCTACGTTTTCGGCACACGAATCATCTTGATTACATGTTAGTAGTCAACCTTTTCACCGGGGCTTGGAGCCATCCCGTGTGGCCTGGACCGAGCCCAATTACTATCCCCGCCGTCAAAGTCAACCACGTTGGCCACCACATGATGCGGGAACTTGGCGCTACAACACAAATTGAAGGGGCTTGGAGCATGGGCTGGGCGCACGTCAACAAACCACAGCCTCTCCTGATGCCGTTCCTTATCGGACTGCGCTGGTACATTCAGACAGCCCAGCCATTCTACGAAACAGCCACTCGGTCAACCAGCACGTCTTCTCTGTGCGCTCCATACAAGCTGCTCTTCGACACGTACCGGTACACCTTCACCGCTCCCGAAATCAAAGACGAGCCCTGCAGAATTCTTATCTTTCCGACCGCGAGCAGCTTTGCCATCGTGCAAGCACACGGCGGCAAGATCGAAACTGCTCACATCGAGGCGGTAGCTTACTATTACTTCTGGTCAAGAAAGCACCATGAGCGCCCCTCCAAGAGCTCATTTGAAAGGTGGTGGAAACAGCGCAAATCGCTATGTTATGGGGAAAATGGGCTTTGTTTTGATGCGGAATCCCCTTACACCCTGGAGCAGGACGCGGAGGGAGCACAGCAAGAATATCTTAATGCTCTCGAAAACGCATCATCCGACGTCATCCAACGCATGCTTGCAAGGGATCTCGATAGTGACTCTAACAGGCTTTTTGACACACCCGAACCTGTTTTTCTTGACGCAGAGAGTACAGGAAAGATGATTCCTTTTGGTGGGATTCAGCGGCGATGGGAATACGGCCACAGTGACTGAAGGAATTCTGTGTGGAACACCGACCCAGACTTGTTGCCCAGGACGGCAGTTAGCAACTAGACTTATTCTCATACACTTATTTGCCAGAGAAATCAAGAGACACAAGTGTTTTCAGGCTGGTGACTCATTTAAATCACGTCATCAATGACGGGTGACGGTAACGGCAGAATTCGAAGAACCATTATCGTCGTTTGCTCTATTAGCTGCACGAATACCATGAATCGCTCTATGCAATAGAGGCCGTGCGGTCAGTCCAAAGTCTTCCATTTTCGGTCGTAGTCGCGTATCGTCTGCAATTACATTCGAAACGAGCTGTCCTCGCGAGTCGATAGGCACTGTTGACGTCAAAAAAAGGAAAAAGCAAGTAAGACAGTCGGAAAGATGCGAGGATCTATTGGACCGAAAACTTTGAAAGAGTTTCAGTCACAATACAGATGTTCTATGCCATTTTCCAGGGGTTAACGGGAGCTGACGTTGGAGACTGGCATGGGATTCGATTAGAAAGAAAACACAAAGAGGTAGGCTATCGATGGCTGTGGCCAACTTAATTATCACAGGAGTTCCGCCCTCGGCACCGAGCACGGAGCGGAAAGTGGGTGCAGTCCGAACTGAAACTGGACCGATCCCGTCTACTTTCTCTTTCTTTAACCCCACATCCCACTGTCTGTTGGGCTGAGATTGATACTTGCCATCGAAAACGCCTTATGGAATCTAGAATTCTTTTTCCCGGGGGCGAGGTCCCCTTTCTAAATCGTGGACCTTCTTTCGGAGTGCCTAGATTTCTCGGTAGAGGGTAGCGGACGGCAAGTTCCCGCGCTAAGTCCAACGCCGATTCATGAACGAAATTACACAGTAAGAGTTCATCCCACTGTAAAATGTCTTCTTGGGGTAATGCGAACTAATCAGCAAGCCCGTTCGTTTTGCTATTACGGCATCTCAATCCAAGCCTCCAACTCTTTGTATGTCTTTTTCGAGATGCCCCCGTCCTCAATGATGAACATAGGGGAGCATGATCATGGTTAATGAGGCTTAGATGGGCAAAGACTTACGCGGCTTGAACTACGCGTCGTGCTCGCTGATGTCTGTAGAGATCCCTGTTTTGACATTGCTTTTGCGGACAGGAAGATGGTAATATATATCTGGGCACTTTGAGGTCTTGAAGCATTGGATTCGGTTTGGGATCATCGCAACTCACGATAAGATCTGATCGCTACTAACACTTGTTGCTCAAGATATATAAGATGTAGTTTTAGTATTCCTTGCTGCTGATGGCAGCTTCTGCTGCTGTGGTTCAGACCACTACCCCGGCCCCGACTGCCACCACCGGTTCTGGTGCTATGCCATCCGTCACCCTTGATTACTGCACTGCAACCGCCGCCGCTGGCATTGAGTCTCTCGGATACTATAAGTACCAAAACATCCTCTTTGCCGGGGTCCCGACCGGCGATCTCTGCTGGGCAAGACCCCAAGACCCTCTTGTCGAGACGGAGGTCAACACCGGCGACCTCACTGCCCCCAACGTCGCTTGCAGCTCTGAGGAAGTCTGCTTGTACTTGGATGTCTGGGCCCGCCGGCTCCGAAGGCAGAAATATCCCCGTCAAGGTGTGGACCTACGGCGGCGGTTTCACGGGCGGCAGCAAGTCCGAGAACACCCCCGAGGGTCTCTTTGACCTGTCCTAGGGGTTCATCTATGTTGCATCTAACTACTGTCTCTGCTTTACCGGCTTGGCTAACGGGCCCAACTTTTTGCACGAAGGTGGTACCTCTAACACCGCTATCTGGGATGTAGAGGCTGCTTTCAAGTGGACGATGAAGTATCTGGGATGTCGAGGCTGCTTTCAAGTGGACGATGAAGTATATCAGCACGTTCGGCGATAACGCTGATGATATCACTGCTGTTGGATTCTCGGGTGTTGCTTTGCAGACGCTTTCCAGATGACTGTAAGCACCCGTAGACCGGCTGTGGAGGCATGAAGCTAACAAGAGATGACAGCGTTTCGCTGCCCATGCTGAGCAGCTCTACAGCCGTGCCTACGTTATGTCTCCCGGCTTCGTTTCCGGAGCTGGTCACCAGCACGCCGAGGTAAACCGAATCCTTCTTCATCGTCTTGTCCCTTATAACTAACAGCTCAACCCAGGCAGTCTGGCTCAACGTCTCCTCCGAAGCCGGCTGCCCCGGTGGAAGTCTCGAGTGCATGCGCGGGGTTGACTTCAACACCCTGAACACCGGAACCACCACAATCCAGGTTGCCCTGACTCATGCCATGAATAACCAGACCATTCCAGGTCTGGTTGCTCTAGACCAGGCCACCCACGGCACTGACCAGAGCTACTACTGTAAGCTTGACCATGATTATACCGCATCAAGGAAAGAGATCTAACCCACCCGCAGGGTACATCACCTACACTCTTTCCAGCTCTACCTCCGGCAGCGACTCCACCTCCAGCTCCACCGCTACCTCCGCCGCGGCTTCAGCGACGGCTTCCTCCAGCGCTGGCGGCCTCCCTTCGGGCGGTGGCTTCGGTTTTAGCACCTCTGTCGACTCGACCATTGCTGTAAGGTGCGACTCCAACGATTCGCTTCTGGTGACCCTTGACTGACATGTATCCAGATCATGATGCAGAAGTACCTCCTCTCCTGCGTCCTCACTGGCAACCCAGCACCAAGTGGGCCGAGGACAAGCTTGAGTGGCCTCAGTACGGCAACTCTTCTACCACGGGCACTCAAACTGTTTCCAACATCACCTTCTATCTCGACGAGGACGACCTGGCCAACGAGAAGGCTCTTTTCTGGAATAACGCCCTTTGGTACTAAGCTATCCTGGTACCAGGGCATGAATTCCCGGCTTCGTACTATTCCTGTTTATTATCAAATCATTAGTCATACCCCACGAGCTGTAGACTACATCATTTACCTGAAACTTACTCATCTTTGACGCCATCAAGCCGCCATTAGGTGAAATGAAATGACAGTACAATGCGCCACATACCCTTGGCAAACTTACGAAAAGCTGGTGGCATTATGAGTAGGCTATCCGATTCTCTGCTTCCTCCTTACCCAGACCTCTTGCTCTGGGTCTTCTGAAGTTCCCTCTACCGATATTTTGACTTCGGATCCCGCCATGTCGCGAAGCTGTACTTCCCATACCCCGAGCTTATACCTCGCGCGATCAGACATTCCCGAAAAAAGATCAAAGGACCAGCTGTGCTTTGGGCACGTAATTCCAGCGCTGAGAACAATACCGAAATCCTCGATATCAAAAGGGATACCCTGTGACAATGGATACGAAGAATGCGGACATTTCTGATGCGAGACCGTCGTCAGGTAAGGACTGGACAATCTCGTGCTTCGGGTGCGGGTCCGACTCACATGATCTATCGCGTGGAACTTGCCCTTGAACCTGAACACCATCACTTGGTCCTTCAAGTCCGACTCGACCTCGGCAGAGTCGATCGCGTCCGGCGATATCTCTACTTCGGTGCTCTGCGGGATCGGGCCGCCTGTTTTCGGCGCGTGAAAGACCTTGCATCCCGGCTTGAGATCTGTGTCACAGAAGCGGAGGTCTGATAGGTTGCCTTCGTCCGACCCGAGATCGGGAAACGATGACGCGAGGCCGACCGGAAACCACCTCGCGTCGGCCTGAGACCGCGACCTGAGCGTGTTCATCTCCTCCGCGGCGGTGAGTTCGGCGGAACCATTTGCGACGATAATTTGGTTGGGGGAGACGATCGTGGTTGCACTGTGGGGCCGGATGCTTTCGGGCGCGCCGAGGCAAATTGTGACGCCTGATGAACTGCGAGTTGTGTGAGACGTCACGTGAAGCTCATCCCCACTGAACAGTTTAGTCCTGAACGAGGAACATCACCGTAGAGCAGGGATGAAAGTCCCGGAAATATTGCAGACTGTATACTAAACGAGTCACGTTGGTCGCTGATCGGACTCCCAGCAAAACTTCAAGCAAAGCGCCTACTGTACCTTCCTTGCGTTCCAACTTACATATCTTCCTTCTCTACAACTAGCAAGAGATGACTTTTAGGAAGTACAAGCTGAAAGGTTATTATCTAGTACAGAAATATTTGATTAATATATGTAATAATATAGGAGATTATCTAGCTATAAACTAAGCTATTCTATATTAATATCTATAATTATGTTATGAGCCGGGCTGCGCCCGGCTCCCAGCCACTTCGGGCACTGGGGAGGCAGCTACGCCCCGCCCCAGCGAAGCGAGAGCTGCGGCCCGGCCGCACAACCGCATAAAACTCGCCTGAAGTGCGCGCACACCGCGCACTTAGACCTTCCCTTCCTTAGTATAGATTCTTATAATTTAAGGCACCCCCTTTATTAAACAAACCCAGGCTCCACCCTTTATATATCTATGTTTAAGGATTTTCCTAGCGCCTTACTAATTATATTGCGCGATAAGAACCCACCCCACACAACCGCACACCCCCCACATCCAAACACCTGAATTTGACGCGTTTTCGGCTGTAGTTTTTAAGCAATAATTGTCGGACTTTTACGCGTCAATTAGGTCAAAATTAGTGTGTGTATTTCGTCCGTTCTGAGGTACAAAGGTCTCCACCTAAATCTATGCTAGATACAGGCACCCACAATCCGGCTACGTGTTGGGATGGATTTCGGGTCAAATCGGCATACGCCCAGTTCGACACGCCCCTTCAGGTTGGTGCCCAAAGGGTCCAAACTAGCTAAAATAGCCACTTTTACAAATCTCAAATCCCCCACTTATAGGCCCTTTTACATGTAGCCCATTTGAGGGTATATCCATTGCTTCAAATCGCTCCCATCATGCTCATTAAAACCTCCCAGTAGGTAGGAAAGAGTAACGCTATTTACAGAGCTATCTCAGCCTCTAATTTAGTCCGCCTATTATCCGCAAGAAGGTCGCTCTTATCTATAAGGTTAAGTTAGCTAATAAAGGTAGCGAAGGCGGCGGCTAGCAGGGCCTTCGTCATCCCATCTGCCATTATCTCAGCTAAGCGGGTATCAATGACCTCAATATAGTTATCTTAAATCTCTTAATATAGCTAATAGTTATAGATATCTACGTAGTACAGCTTAGTTTGTAGTTAAATAATCTCTTAGGTCACTAGTCGTATTATTTAGGTATTATGATATTAGATAACTACCTTGAGGCTATCCTGAGCTTATTAATTGTGAGGCCAATTAGGAGGCTAATAGTAAGGCTAATTAACTACATAGGAAAGCTCTCCTCCAGGAGGGAGTTTCACCTATAATATAGTTATTAGCTAACCTATAAATAGCCCTTCCTTCGCAGCTTGTAATAGGGCTAAAAGCTCCGCTTCTATAGTTAAAGTTAGTACTATCTGCTATTTATTAGCCCTCTGGGCTATTATCCCTCCAAATAGCTTTATTACAAAGGCTCAAGAACTCTTTCGGTCCATCAAGTTATTAGCAAAGCTAGCGTCTAAAGCTACCTCTAGCCCGTCAATATCCTTAACTCCATACTTAAGGCAGAGCCCTTTCGACTTCAGCAGGTATTATATAACATATAACTCAATTAGTAGCATAGTCGTATCTTAGACCTGGGTTTTAGTTGAATCTCATAAGATAGCTAATAGCAAAAGCGATATTAGGCCTACTTATAATGGCAGCTTATAGTAGCAATCTAACCTTTTATTAATATAGCTAAATCTCTTGAGGAGTCGCTTGCCCTTTTTATAGGAGTAGCTCTTCTATAGCTATTGGGGTATTATACTATGAATTAGCAGCATTAACGTGGTCCTTTAGCAGTTTTATTAACATATTAATAAATACTGATTGCAATAGCTATAGCCTCTTATTTAGTTAATTTCAAAGGACCTTAATCCCTAGAAACTAATATAGGTCTTAACCACCCTCGAGATAGTATTAATTCTATAGTTACCTAATCTGCAAGGTAGCATAACTGCGATCTTCAGGGGGGTACGATATAACGCAGTTATTAAAATAGAAGAAGAATAAGATCTTACTATAGCGCTAACAGCAGTTTTCGCCAGGTATCTATTCAAAATTGAGGGCATTTAGGCCCTTTTCGAGGTGGCGTTACCACAAAAGAGGGGATCTACGCAGCCCATATAGGGCCTTTAGCAGCTTAAGCACTCTTCTGGGCTCTTAATACCCTAGTAGTATTTCTATATAGACCTCTTCATTATGGTTAGCATATATAAAGGCATTGATAGCATTATATTAGATCAGATCTATATTAAATCGGTTAGTAATAGCAACGAGGGTCCTAAATAATATTCTAGCTAATATAGTAGCATAGGTATTATAAAGGTCGTGAGGCTACTAATCGCCTCATACCACAAGTCATACCTTCACCTGTAATAGTCTGCTATGCTTATTAAGCTTATAGGTATATACCTAGTAATATCTAAGGAATTTATCACCTTTTGCTACCTTTTGTGATATAGTTAGCTAGGACTGGGATATTTAGTGGCTCTAGACATAACTCTCTTTAGCCTAAATAAACTCAGCCCCTATGGGGTGATTTTGTAGTTTAATATGTAATAAGAGCAACTTTGGCAATAACTTCTAGTAGGTATTATACTACTTCAGATTTATCCCTCAAGTTATTACTTCTGGGGCTGGAAATAGTAGCTTTATTATAATATCCCAAGCAGGCTTTATACAGCTGCTCATTAAAAGGTCAACAGGTTAATTAAACCACGCTAAGGACCTTTAACTATTATTTTCACTTACATAAAGCATATAATTAATATCAGGTTCACTAGGTTTTACCCTTATGCGAGATTTATTAGTAGTATAGCTTAGGAAGACTGCCTTATATAAAGTCCTTATAGTAACTCTAACCTTTAAATAAAAGTCTGAACTCGGGTTCGCATTATTAGAAACTGCTAGGATACGCTCCCTCACGTCGAGGTTAGCGTGAATGCCTTCCTCAAGTGCTTAGAAGAACATTAATTCAGGAGACTATAGGGGAGTTAGTAGTAGAGCAAATTTTGCCTGGGAGTAGCTATATATTAGCTCTACTACTAATACTTTACTATATATTTAGTTATCCTCATCTTTCACATATTATAGGTTGTTATTTAGGTCTATAATAGCTTTAAAGTCGCTCTAAATAGCAGTTCTCAAGTCGAGAAGTACAATATAGTGATTCTATATCTCTTCTAGAGTCATATCCTTGAAGTTATTATAGCAAGTATCTATTCAACTATTAAAAATAGCTTCCTTATTGTCGCGATGCGGCACCACAGTACTGGCAGCCCTGCATGGCTCCGCCGCAGCCCTGCGTGGCTATGGTGGCGTGCAGCGTGGCTACACGCTTATATAAGCCACTCTGCTGCCTATTTCACTACGCTTCGCGCGCAACTATCTCTAAATGAGACAGTTGCCTTCTATAACTCACTCTTACCCCTACCTATAGGCTTATAATAGTTATAAGCCCAGCTCTTCTGCTTATAAATACCCCTTTTAACCTCTCTAAGCCTAGGAAAGGGTAAGTAGCTTTCTCCCAGACCTTTTAACCTCTCTTAACTAATTTTCTACACCTTCTTCTAATAACCTTTCTAACCTCTCGCTATTTTATAAACCCCACGATGCTCTCGCTATATCTACTTTCTCTATAGAGGTAAAGCTCTGAAGCCTGGCTAACTAGCCTCACTAGTATCTAAATCTATATACCTCCGCGCAGTCTGAAGGCATTTTAGAAGTTCATTAACCCTAATAGACCTAACTCTAGTAAGCCCTCAGACGCTCTTAAGCCTACTCTAACTATTTAGGAGTTTATTAGTAAGTAAGAGGTATATCTTTAGGCTTAGTATCGAATTAACCTTACTAAATATAAGGTATCTAGTAAGGCTTCTACTACCTCTACTACTAAAGAAGGCTCTTAGATACTTCTAACTATAGAGAGCAATAATAATAATAATATTAAGCCCTCTCCCTCTCGCTAACTTTAGGAGAGCTCTCAAAAGGCCTCCCTCACTATTACTCTAGGAGGTGGGGCGCTTATAAAGCTAACTCCACTAGGTCCTATAATACGGGCTAATATCTAAGAGGAGTAGAGTAATACTCTTAAGTTCTACTCTACTAATAGTATAATCCTCACCTTATAGGTTATATTATACTAAGCCCTTTAGGAGCTTATTTTCTTAATAGTTAACTTAACCTACTTTAAGAGCGTGGGGATTAAGTTAAATACCTTAGATAAGTCTTAGCTTAATTTTTAGAACCTCATTTGCTATCTTAAATAGTACTTAAGCCGCTCTAACGAGGGTATTAAGGAATAGGCATGATATAATTATAAGGAGATTCTGAAGCATACTAAATATATAATGAGGCTATCTAAGTAGTTTAAGGAGTAATACTATCTCTATAATCTTACTAAGAGTTAGTAAATCCCTAAGGCGTTGGGGAGTTATAATAAGTACTTATTCCTTAAAGCTATCTACTATTATATTACTCCTATTTAAGGCTAATATTAGCTAGATCTTGTTATATAAGTAGATAAAATCAGTATACTAAGTCTTATACTTAAGTAACTTAATATTATCCTCTCTACTAAGATCTATAGCAAACTAGCTAATATACTAAGCTATAATAGGGGCTATAGCAAGGCTCTAGGCGTATATATAACTCTTATAGGCTGCTCTAATAATTAGGACCTACTTAAGCCTAGTCCTATTACTACCTCCTCCTTTTTTATAAGCTCACTAAGTAAGATACCTACTTATCCTTATAGGCGCTACTACTACTAGTCTCTATACTATTACTTATATATCTAGCAAGCCTTCATAAATACTCTAATAGAGCAAGCTAAGGACTATAAGATAGCTAAGGATAAGGCCTAGTGTATATAGGAGATAGTAATATCTCCCTAGTAAGCCTACCTCTATACTAATCTCTAGAAAGCGGGGTAAATTATAAAGGAGTCTTAAAGGACTAAATAGCTCCCCTCTAATTGAGGTAGGCGCAGTAATTAAGCTAAGTATAGCAGATATAGCAGCTCTGACTCTAGAGGCTACTAGCTACCTAGTAATATCTCCTGCTATATTATTAATTGCAGCCTATTACTAGATGAGAGTAAAATAGTAAAAACCTATTTAGCTATATTTACCTTCTTTAAAAGCCCCCACATTCTCTCTTAGAGCATTATCTTTAATAACTATAGTGCTCTTCATATTATTAATAATAAGAGGAAGCTAGTAGCTAGATCCTTTATTCGCTCTCATAATAATGAGGTAATTAAGGTTAATAGCATAAGTATATCTATTCTTAGCAGGGGCACCTAATATATCCTAAATACTATTAAGAACACCACTATAGGCTAGAAGAGCGCCCTAATATTAAATAATATTACTATTATTAAAAATATATATACTAATATTATCTCTAAAGCGCTCCTCTATAAGTCTAGTATTTAATATAGTAGCTATAACTATACTTTATAGCATAAGAAGCTTAGTAAATCCACCTATATTAAGCAGCTTATTTATAAGAGCAGCTTAGTATTCTTTTAATATAACCCTATTTCTACTTACTTACCTTATCCTAAGATCCCTATAAGCTCTACTAATATTATAGGCCTATCTAATATTAAGAGGCCTGCGCAGCTATTATATAACCGCGCAGCTAAAAGAACTAATAACACTCACACTTAGTATCTTTGCTCTAGATACCTAGGTTAGGCCGCTCTCAAGCGCCTAGTCTATAACATCAGGGGGGTGCAAATTAAGGCCCCCTCATATATCTAATATGAATACTGCGCTTAAGCACACGCTACTCAGGTTATCTCACGCAGTCCATTAGAAGGCAAAGCCCCCCAGCCCTACTATAAGATAGTATAGAACCTTTTTAACTACTAGAAGCTTAGTAGACTATATACCTAGATACTCCTAATTAAGGACAAGTATAGCAGAAGGCTCTTTAGGATCCCTTTAGTCTCTAAAGAGCATAATAAGGTATTTAGAGCACTCTTCATATTTAAACGTTAGGTATAAAACCAAAGAGGCCTAAATATCTATAAAATTCATCACAATATTAAGCGCGCTATAATCACTATCCTAGGCTTCACGCACTATAAATAATAAACAGCAAAACAAAGTATTAATATAGAACTCCTACTAGCAAATATAAAGGAGCCTATAAGAGGAGGCAAGTATGCAAGCGGCGAGGTTATTCCAAAAGCCCTAGCTATATTAAAAGAAGCTTACCTACTAATCTACCTCATATTAGAGGCCTAGAGAGCATCTATTATTACATATAATATCAGCCCGCACGCCGAAAACAACTAGCAAAGCCCTATTTAAAAGGAACTCAAATGGTTTTAATAATACTTCCAATAGTAGCAGCCAGACCTCGCACTTTTACCGCACTAGAACCTTCGCCCACATTAGGGAGAGCTCTATACCTATAGCTATAGAGCTTACCAACAAGAGAGAGCACGAGAAAGAGGCATTAAGAGACGCCATTATAAGGTTAACTCTAGGGCCTATCTTAAATACCTCATAAGATATATACCTAAAACACATAACCTCTATAGGATCTAGGTTCCTACGCTCAACTAGGTTATTATCACACGCAATATACGCTTTAATAAGATGAAATTCTACTCTCTAGATAATAAAGCAGACTTCCTAGATGTCTAAAGGGCTTAGGAGATTATTAATGAGGTTAAAATACCTATTAAATTAGCTAACGTAATCCTCAAGACCTTAGGGGTACTTAATAAGGCTACTAGCAACCTTATGATAAATAATACTCCTAGAGAGCTATTTAGGCCCTCTATACTAGCTGCTTCCCTTCTAGAAGCGCCTCACACAACTACCACAAAGCTATAAGGCCTACTAGCTAATATATAGAGAGAGTTACTAAAACCTAAATAATCTCCTAAACTTAATAGCATACTAGGAATAGGATCAAGCATTAAAATAATTATATCTCCCCTCTCACATAGCTACAGATATACTTAAAGCAGCCCAGCTACCTATTTTAAATACTTAGGAACTAGCTACCCAAGCGCCTAGTAAGCATAGCTCAATAACCACCAAAAGAGCTTCCCTCTCAACAGCCAAAACAACAACACTTACCTATTATCTATACTAATAATAAGACTATAGGCCCCCTACTAAATAGAGCACTTAAGAGAAACGCCCAAGAGTCCTTATAACTATATATCTAGATAATAGCTTAAGCTCACTAAATAATAACTACTAGCAAACCTTTTTTATAACCTTTCTACCTAAGTAATAGGAAGCTATTATAGAAAGCACTCTTAGCTATAAAACTCTCCACTCTATAGTTTCTATACACCTCTAGAATAACTTAGAGACGCGCCCCAGCACTAAGCAGAAGACTATATACTTTATAGAGAACCTCATAAAGCCTCCAAATAACTACTTTAAGGTTAGCAAGCTCAAGAAGCTACTATAAGGCATATTCTAAGCTGCTATGAAGAAGGAGATCACTAAACACACTACAATAAGTACCTAGCGTATTATTAACTAGGCTGAGGCATATTTAACCCCTCTACCTTTAAAATAGATATACTCCTATAAATTCCATAGTAATCACCTCAACTCCTATAAAGCGCATATCTATATAAGAGGAGACATATAAAACACCTCCTCTCTTAGTTCTACTTATACTACTACGATCGTAGCATAAAGCCTATACATAGTAATAGCAATTGCAGCTCAATTTAACTATAAAATCCTATAATACGATATTATAAACGCCTTCTTAAACGCAGATATTAACCCAAAGGGAGAGCTAGTTACCTACTATCTCCTAGATAGCTTTAAGCAACGCGGGAAGCTCATTAAGCTTAATAAGGCCCTATATAGAATCAAGAATATACCTCTCCTATAGTAGAAGGAGTTTTCTTCAACCCTATATAAGCTCAAGCTCTCCCTATATAATAAAGAGCCCTACTTATTTTAAGATAAGTATTAAAAAGTCCTTATTCTATTCTATATTAATAACTTCCTTATTCTCTTTTACTATAACTATAAGAAATAAGCTTGAGAGCTTATTAAGGCTATTAAGAAGTTATATAAAATTTATAAACTAGGCCCTATTAAATAGTATCTCAGGCTGCGCGTTATATATAACTAAGTAGCTAAAAGAATTTATTTAGTTTATAATTAGTATATTTATACTACTACTAAGCGCTTTAAACTCTATAGTAGTATTTACTCTACTACTCTACTACCTTTTGCTAAACTCACTAAAAATAAAGGTGAGGCTATATTTATATAAGTTAAGGAGTATTGGGATGGGACAGGATGGCTTGGCTGCTCAGTCAGCGGAGTCACAGGCCCACTATTAATGGGGTCTAAAAGCGGAAGACTGAGATGCGGGGAGGGGAGGAAGAAGGAGACGTTTTTTTATCATCATCACTATTATCCATAGCCTTTTTAGCCTCAAGAGGCTCATACCTTAATAATCCTATATATGATTTCCTGTAATATCTCTTCTATTTCAAGCCTAATTCTTCCTATTCTTCCTGATTAGATCTGCGAATCGCTACGCGCATCTTTTGAGCCTATGCTTATTATTCCTATCCTTTTGTGGGTAGTGTTATGTTATTTGCTATCTTTATAGTCCCCACTAGGCTCCTGCTCTTTCTAATAGTGCCTAGAGGCAGACTTCTTTGCTCTTTACTATAACCCTTAAAGGTTTCTAAGAGAGTGGGGTGCCTTCGTTGCGTCCGGACGTCCCGCCGTTATAATATATACTAATATATATACACTCCTTTTCTAGATAATTGCGATATCTAGCTGCTATAAAGAAATAAAGAAATAATAATATAATATATAAATGAGAGCTGGATGGAGGAGAATAGGCGATTTGCAGACCTATTAGCTTATGGAGGGATTGCTACGGCTAAGCGTTCTTTTGAAAAGTTGATGGGAATCACGAAGACCCTGAAATCCTCCCTTCTTTTGGTATTTTAGCTAGAACTAACTGTTTTTCTTTTTCCTCTCTCGTATTCCTCTTCCTTTCTTGAATACCCTTATCTACTACTAGTCTTTTTAATTAGTCTATTATAGCTGAGATAGCTAAAAAGCTATAAATAAAACTAATATAGGAGAAATAGTAGTCTTATTAAGCTAATAAGTAAAGTGAGATTAACTAGATTAATAAAAGAATACTAATAAACCTATTTTAATATAGCTTAGAGTACTAAGAGTAAGTATACTAATATATAAAGTATTTTAATATAGTGAGCTATAAGGTTTTGAGATAGGAGCCTTATTAGAGAAGACTTTCCTAATTTAAATATAAGACTTAGAGTGGGATTACTACTGAAGTAGTAAGACTAAGGCTATAAAGCCTTTCTATATTTATTTATATTCCTTTTCTTTTTTATTACTTTTTGTTTTATTATTTAGAAGACCTACTATTACTCCCTTTATCTTTAAAGATATTAGGAAGTTAGACTAATCTATCTACTCAGTAATATCTTATAGAGATTTAATAAATAATTACTTAATAATACTTAAATATAATTAATGTGGTATTTATAGATCTATAAATAATATATCTGCCTCTTATTCTAGTAACCCGGATATTAAGTCCTCTTTAAGTAAAGGAAAGTAGCCTAAAGAATAGTCTTTAGGCCCTTTATTTAGTAAGATATAAACTTAAGCTTTAAATAAACTAGTCTCTGAGGATAGTAAGGATAGGCTTATGAATATTAGCTTAGGGATAAACCTAGCCTCCTCAAGCCCTTTTAGCATATTAATAAGGGGTTATACTAACTAGGACTTTGCTATCCTAGCGGATATCCTTATAAAGCGTCCTACTATTGCTATAATGACTCCCTATTTAATTAGAGCGCCTAAGCTTATTAGAACTAATATCTCAGACTTCCTTATAGAGTATAAGAGCCTCCTAAAGCTATATTATAAGGTTAATAAGGATATAAAGAATAAAGTCTATATATATAGTTCTACTAACTATAGAGATGTAGTGCGATTATATATTAATAAACCTAAGACCTAGGCTAAATCTAAGGAGAAACCTATTTACTAATTTGGATTTATAAACCTAAAGACTTAATAGAATCTAAATGAGGACCTTAGAAACCTTATTATAGGACCTTATATTAAAGATGATAATCCTTCCCTAGGTATAGCTTGAATTGCTACTATTTACTAGCTTTATTAGTATAATATTTAGTGAGGATATCTAGATCTTACTAATACTAAGCTTATTTAGGTTACTTACTATCGCTTTTCTAAGAGGGCTATAAAAGCTATAGCTTAAGAGTTAAACTATAAGCCTACTAAAGTTATTTTGAAGTAGTAGATAGTAGTTAAAAATGCCCTTATTAGATAGTATACTACTTAATAAGAGCTTTAGTAGTTATTAGGCCTTATTAAATCTGAGCTTATAATAACTTTGCTTATTATTTTAAAGATAATTTTGACTAGGCTAAAGATAAAGACTAAGAAGCCTTTAGCAGCCTAAATAGCAAGTTCTATTATTAACTCCCTAGTAGAAAGCTTTAGAACCCTTAATATTAATAGGGCTGATTATAAAATAGATATTTTGGCCCTTATTAGAAGAGTTACTAGTTAAGAGGATATTACTTTTAAACTAAATGCTAAAGAGGCTACTAAAGCGTATAATTAATAATCTTAAGATAATTTATTGACCTAATATTAGTAATAATCCTATTAGTATAGTTAGAATCAAAGCTTTTAAGGAGGCTATTAAGGTGGTTATTAATAAGGCTAAGATTTCGGGGGAAGAAGCAGAGGCAGCTACTGCAGTAGGTATTAAGGTAGCTACTAAGGTAGCTACTAGTAGTTAGATAGCTCCCCAAGATATAATTTCTTTCGGGCTTCTAGATGCTATTAGTTTTATAGTGCTGTTAATTATATTCTTAGTACCTGTATTAAAGCTCTTGTAGGGAGCTAAAATGGGATTTGCTATTCTATAGCACCTTATTACTATATTAGAACCCTTAACTCCCTAGCTAAAGTTAAGACTAGTATTATTAATGAGGGTTAAAATTTGAAGTTGATACATAGATAGATAATCTTTAAGTATATCCTAATTAATAAAGAATCTTACTTAAGTTGCGCTATAGTAATAAGTAGATTAGTATTAAATTAGTAGCCTAATCTACTAGAAGAAGTCGCTTATTATATTAATTATAACAGGGCGTAGTCTAGTTAGCCTATTATGCTTGCGAAGTAAGGGAAGATAGCTATATAATTATGCGATTTTATTAATACTACTCTCTTTAGCTTTGAGCTAAAGTGCTAGTTTGTTAACCTAGTAGAGAATATTATAGCGGTAGAAAGGTTAAGGCCTTTAAGCTATTGCAATAGACCCTATAATACTTATATCTAATAAGCCTCGTAATTAGTAGACCTACTAATAGTTTGGGACCCTCCTATCTATGATACTAGTAGAGTTAAAGAGCTATCTAATAATAAAGATAATGATATTGCTCTTCTAGATGCTACTAAAGAGCTAGCTAAAGACTAAGTTCCTGCTGAGATAGAGGAGATAGAAGATAAGCTCTTGATTAAAGATACTAATACTTAAAATGGCTGCGCGCTTGCTATAGAACTATATAGTAAAAGGTTGAATGGGAAGGTTGTAGTTCCTAAAGCCCTCCTGCGTAAAAACTAGCCTGATTGAGATAAGACTATTTATAGTACTACTAAAGCTATAATTGATAAATATGAAGATAGATATAATATAAAGGCCTATAAGGTCTTTATTCTAGTAGATATATCGCTTATTAACTAGTTTAATAAGACTAGATCTAGTACTAAAGAATTATAAGAGTAAATGAATTGTTGGAATAAGGATAGAGCCTCTATAAAGGAGCTCACCTTATTTATAACTACTATTGAGGCTTTAAGTAAGTATTTATAGACTAAGTATGTTAACTTTAATATCTAAACTATTAACCTTATCTTTAAAATAAATACTATTGTAGAAGAATGGGATATTAAACTACTTTTACTACTAAGATGGATCATAGTTCTTAATTATATTATAATCTATTAGTAGATTATAATTACTTTGTATAGGTTCAGGAATTTCCTAATTAGAGGTATTATAGATAGTAGCTTAGCTATTAATCTTATTAGTAAAAGTTATAGTTAATAACTAGGTCTATAGGATAATGTAGTTAAGACTAATATAGGCATAAGAGGGATTACTAACAAAGAATGAAGGATTTAATTTATAGGCGTAATTATAGATAATATCTATATTAGTAATAGCGCAATTGAAGATATTAGCTCCTTTATTTTCCCTAAGAACTCCTGTAATAAGGATCTTATACTTAGGGCCTCTTTTATTCTAAAGACTAGAATAACTTTGGACTACGCGCAGAACTAGATAGTTGGAGTCCTTTAGTCTAGGAATATTAAGATTAATGTTCTACTATCTTTTTATACTAGAGATTTAACTACTTGCTTTCTAGAGATTATTGCTGAAACAGATTGATTTGTTTTATTCTAGCGCTAATACGCCCTTATATCCCCTTAGTTATCCCTTTTTTTAAAAAACTATAAGCTATTGCTAAAAGACCTATTATAGTAGTAGGCTTGGAGTTTATAGGGAGGCTTAAGAGGGGTGGAGTTGAAGATAAAGAAGAGCTGGATATGACGCCGAATTTAATTAGAGCTTGTAAAGACATTAAAGCGATATAATAAATAGTTAACCCTAATGATATACTAGAAGATATATAATAATAACTATTACTAGATAAAGAGGTTATTGTAGTTTTTAAAGAATTTAGTAGTATTTTTAATAAGATTATAGAGATTATAATTTAATAGGAAGTTACCCCCAAACTAGATATTATCTGTAATGTAATAATAAGCACGAGATGCATAAGAGGTTGTGGAGACTGCAGCCCTAATTGCAAATACTGTATTCGCAGGCTTATAAAAAAAGTAGATAAGAGAATGAGGTAGAGAGAAAAGCGTAAAGGACTTTATTAGTACGGACTTGAAACTATTGCCTTAATAGATGCTATCCTACTTAGTAGCAACTCTTTTAACTCTTCTAAGATAGATAAACTAATAACTTAACCTATAGAAGATATTAGTACTCTATATAAAATAAAGAATAAGAAGGTTTAACTAGTAGATAATACTATATTAGATAGCTTAATA
>JAXCEF010000639.1:0-24509 GCA_037178605.1 Colletotrichum euphorbiae | reverse complement strand
AGACCTTAAGCAATAGTCTAATATAGTAATAGATACCTACGTTCTAACATTCTAACCTTTCCTAGTTAAGGCCTATAGCTATACTCTTATAGTAGTATCTTTACCTAAAGTATAATAGTTATATAAAGGCAGCTTCTTATACTTCTTTTAGGAGTACTCCTTTATTAAATACTAGGAAAGAATATAGGGGTTAGCGCCCACGTATAGCTAGGAAAGCTGTGATTATGTAAGCCTATATGCGTATATATACGCGCGTATCCAGCACTCAGGATATTTAGGAAGGGCACGTTCTTTATTATTATTATTATTATGACTACTATCATTAATAGTCTTTTTCAGCCTCAAGGGGGCTTATACCTTAATAATCCTATACATAATTACCCGCAATATCTCTTCTATCTTAAGCCCAATTCTTCCCATTCTTTCTAATTAGATCTGTAAATCGCTACGCGCATCTTTTAAGCCTACTTTTATTATTCCTATCCATTTGTGGGTAGTATTATATTATTTACTATCTTTATAGTCCTCACTAGGCTCCTGCTCTTCCTAATAGTGCCTAGAGGCAAATCTTTTTGCTCTTTGCCACAACCCTCAAAGGTTTCTAAGAGAGTGGGGTGCCTTCATCACGTCCAAATGTCCCGCTATTATAACACACACTAACACATACCCACTCCTTTCTAGATGATTGCAATATCTAGCTGCCACAAAGAAACAAAGAAATAACAATATAATATATAAATAAGAGCTAGATAGAGGATAATAGGCAATTCATAGACCTATTAGCCTATAGAGGGATTACTACAGGCGAAGCGTTCTTTTGAAAAGTTAATAGGAATCACAAAGACCCTAAAATCCTCCCTTCTTTTAGTATTTCAGTTAGAACCAACTATTTTTTCTTTTTCCTCTCTTATATCCCTCCCTCTTTCTCAATTGCTCTTATCCACCGCTAGTCTTTTTAACTAGTCCGTTATAGCTAAGATAGCTAAAAAGCTGCAAATAAAACTAATACAGGAGAAATAGCAGTCTTGCTGAGCTAATAAGTGAAGCGAGATTAACTAGATTAGTAAACGAATACTAATAAACCCATTTTAATACAGCCTAGAGTGCTAAGAGCAAGTATGCTAATATATAAAGTATTTTGACGTAGTGAGCTGCGAGACTTTGAGATAGGAGCCTTAAAGAGGGAAGATTTTCCCAATTGAGACTCTATAGCCACGAGGCCTTTCTATACTCTTTTGTATTCCTTTCCTTTTATATTATCTTTTTTAGAAGATCTGGAGCACCTCATGAAGACTCTACGCGCCTCCTTTTGCACCCTTTGTAGCGCCGCTAAAACGTCGTTTTTTTGATATTGCTGTAGTTTTTATTATGCTCTTTATATGCCCGCCGCTGCCTGGCGCTACTTAACGCTGCTACCCGCTGCTGCCTGACGCTGCATGCTGTTATATGCCCGCTGCTGCCTGATGCTGCTGCTCAATACTGCTGCCTGCCGCTATCTATTACTACTCTCTGCTACGCCTATTGAAGCCTAGAAGGCCCTGAAGAAGATCCGACTTTTGCGCCTGTTACCACCCGCCGCTGCCGCCGCCACGTAGACCTACCTGACGAAAGGTCCGTCTGATTACGCTATATGCTACTTATTTGAGCACTTGCTGAAGTATGGTATGAGTTATGGGGAGGTCTATGGTATAGGGGTATGAGTCTATATATGCGATTGTAGTTGCAAAGGTTATGGGTTTAAGTCTGGGGTTTTTTTTTATCCTGCAGAGCTTTTTGGTTTGGGCTTCTATAATCCTAGCTTTGGGGAGGATTGGGAAAGGATACGTGGGTTGGCGCCCACGCATGGCTAGGAAAGCTGTGATTATGTAAGCCTATATGCGCATATATACGCGCGCATCCAGCACTCAGGATATCCAGGAAGGGCACGTTCTTTATCATCATCATCATCATCACCACCATCATCGATAGTCTTTTTCGGCCTCAAGGGGGCTTATACCTTAATAATCCTATACATGATTACCCGCAATATCTCTTCTATTTCAAGCCCAATTCTTCCCATTCTTTCTGATTAGATCTGCGAATTGCTACGCGCATCTTTTGAGCCTACTTTTATTATTCCTATCCGTTTGTAGGTAGTGTTATGTTATTTGCTATCTTTGCAGTCCCCACCGGGCTCCTGCTCTTCCTAATACTTAGCGAGCTCTTATAGTAGTATTACAGTTTGCTCCTTATATTACTACTACTATAAATATATCTATTCTAAGTAGCTCTCCTGCTGCTTCTATAATAGTATTATTACCTAGCTAAAAATCCCAGGAATAATACCCTTAAGTATAGACTCTAGTGGGGTGCCCTATTAGCTAATACTTATTATCTATTCGCTAAGCAGTAATTAGCCTACTTAATCTAGCGTTAGCTAGAACCTAGTATAACCTCTATCCCCTATTTCCCCAATAATAGCATCATTAGGGTTATCTATCTTATTAGCGTGATCATCGCGCTGACTCTCCTATATCTCAGGACTTAGCGAATAATTGGGGTTATGTCGGCCTAGTTCCTATTAGTTAAAATTGGTATACTCGGTTTGCAGTTCGTTAGGCTAAACTCAGCTGCTAATTAGTTAGCAAGCTGTTGCTAATTTATTCCCAATATTCTAACTAGCGCTAGTCACTTAAATTGAGGTAGAAGTAATAGAATTATAAGAGTATAGCTATAGGCTTTAACTAGGAAGAGTTAGAATGCTAGAATATAGGTATCTGTTACTATATTAGACTATTGCTTAAGGTCTAAGCTCTTATATGTAATAGGATTTTCCCGTTTATATGTTCGCTAGCTGCTAATTCGCTGGCTTTTCGCTAATGATGCGGCCGTGCGAGGTGCACCCAACCATTGTTCCTTATATAAGCCTATACCTATTAAATCCTTCACGCTTAAAGGGAGATAGTCTTTAGAAGCCTTGCAGAAAATTATCCCTAATATAGGAGCAGTAGGATTCTTAATAGCTAGTAAGAGCCAATTTGAGGCACTTAAAAGAATTATGCCTATTATAATTAACTCTATAATAGTAAAAGAAGCAAGCATAAGGTTTAGGCTAAGAGAGGCTATTTAATTAATAGGGACTATAACTATTCCCACGCTATTTAGAGATATAGTCTTCTATATTACATCTATAAATACCCCATTCTTACTCTACCTAGTAGATATAGATAGGTAAGATATATAATTTAATAACCTTTAAAACTACTTATAATAAAGTAACCTTATTATACCTATTATATGTAAATAGAGTTACCTATAGCCATTTTTAGAGATAGAGAAGGTTTTAGTCTATAATAACCTCATAGAGTGTTACGGCACTAGTGGCGTGCGTACTTAAGTGCGGCTGCATTCAGAACCCTTGTTCTGAAAGTCCTGTACCTTTTGCGCAATGGCGCAGTTGGGACACGTCTGTAGGGAATGCTGCACCCTTTAGCCCTTTGGGCCGCACGTGACATAGAGACTAAGTTATAATAACTGTGTTAACATTTTAGCTACCTATTAGTCTACTAACTTCATAAAGTGCTCCAATAAGCTAGCTACTAAGTTAAGTTATACCTACTTAAATATTCTATAAAGTTTTATAAACGCTACTAACTTAATATTGGAGTACCAAATTAATTTAAATTCATGATAAAACATAATTATAATTTTAACTACGCTATAATTATTAATATTATTTACCTTAAAGAATAACTAGTACTCTATATTATTAATACTATAACTACATTTAATTGAGCGAAATTCTTAAAGAATTCATCTATAACTATAACGCTCAATACCTTCAAATAATACTAGATATTTACCTACCTAAGCCCACTAGATATCGCTATTACTAATACTAGTACTAACTTCACTTTATTAGAGTAGCAAAGTGCCCTTTAGTTACTTTTAATAACTACTACTAAAGTCCTAATTAAAGCCTATAACTCTATTAGTAAAATTAAATAGTATTACGCTATATTATAGAGGGTATATATAATTACCTTTAAAGACCTACCCAACATAGACTATAAGATTATCCTTCAAATGGCTCTTAACGCTATTAACAATACTACTAAGCCTAATAGCCTTATACCTATACTATTTATTTTTAGCGCCTACTCTCAAATTAAGAATAATTTACTCCTATCTCTAGATATTCTAGTAACAAGATACTACTATGTTAGACGTAATAGAGGACCTCTAGAAGTACTAGGCCTCACGCTAAGTTATAGACGCCCTCGCTACCTATAACAGCCCAGATACCTCGCTAATTCTCTAGCTCCCACTATTATCCCTCATCCAGGTCTACTACAAAAAGAAGGGCTAGGAGGAGCTATATAAACTCCTTGCCATTAATAGCGAGACCTACACCCTTGAAATACCTCGCGGACTCCAGATATTCTGATTAACAGCTATACGCCCGTAGCACCAGGCTAATGAGAAGAATAGCGCCACGCCGCCTCATCTAGACCTAAATACCAGGAAGATAATAGGACCAGATAATAGCAATCCCGCCACGCCGTTGCCGAAGGGACTCGCAGACCCAACTCCCCGCCAGCGAGGCAGACCACAAAAAGAAGAATAAGTCTAAGAAATATCACCAGCAGGCCTAATATATAGAAGTATATAATTAGCAGATAAAAGGTTAGAATAAATACCTATAATTACTACTTTTATGGCTACTACTACCTAAATACTTACTAATAAAATTAGTAATATTATAACCTTCTTAACTACAAAGAAGCAAATAGATTACAACCTTACTATATAACTATGTAAAGATAGAATTATTAAGATACTAGGAAACCGTTTTTTAGCCTCATTAACTACAGATATAACTATACTTTAGAAGCATAGTATTTGTAAGATTATGCTATATAACGCCGCTACCTATAGTTAATATTATATCTTTAAGTCCCATATAGTCTATAAAATAAAAGGCAAGGGTACTAAATAGCCCTATAAGAAGTTAAGGCTTATTATTTAGGGCTATAATAATAAGAAAAAGGTCTCTATACTTATCTAATCCCCCACAATCCAGCAGGCTAGTTAGCAACTCCTTCTTACTATCACTCTATTACTTATAAAAGAGGGCTATATACTATAGCTTTACAATATCACGCAAGCGTACATCTAGTCCCAAATAGAGATTAATAGGTTGATTTTTATAGACCTACTAAAGGAGATTCATAATAAATACTTAAAAAGTCGCATTATGAGAATTATTAAGCCTTTGTATAGTATTGCGGAGGCTGGAACCTATTAGTGGGCTATATATAGCAACTACTATAGAAAGAATCTTGAGATAGACTAGTGATCTTTTAACCTATATCTATTAATCTCTTTGACTACTACTAATAGCTATTTTAGTATTATTAGTATATAAACTAATAATACTATTAGTCTATCTATACTAAAGCTCTCTCAATGAGAAGATATAGAGCTTAAAAAGGCTGATTTCACTACTAAGAATAAATAGCAAATCGACTCAAACTCCCTATTAATATTTTATAGTAGTATTGTTACTTTGGGCAAAAATAGTATTCTTACTCTTTGCTACAAAGAGCAAGTGTCGGCGTCTTCTCAGTATGCCTGTGGCAGTACTGACGGGGTAACAAGACGTTTAACGAATAACAGTGAACAGGAACAATATGCAGTGAAATAACGAAAGATAGGTCTTGGTCTCAAAGGAGTGAAAGTCTTGTATTATCATGTCCTATGCTACTGGTCTTATTTATAGACGGCAGACACTACGTGATAGTGGCAGTAACTGTACGTTACGGTACGTGACAGTGACTGCGCACCATTTGTATGGTGACAGCAAGGGTCTAAAATCAAACTTATTAACCTAAAGGTAGTCCTAACTAAATGAAATTATAATACGTTTAGTAGAGGGCAAGAGGGGCATATATCGCCTCACTTTACTGATCCGAGGCCTATTTTAACCTATCGCTATAGCCTAGCACTAAGATCCCACTATAGAGAATAAAGAACCACTCAATTATTGCCTCAAATAGCAAAAAAAAAACCTTAATTAAGGGCTAACCTTTATACCTATCGACCTAGCTATAGCGAAACTCTTTATATATATAAATAGGTCGTTTACTAATAATGCCGACCTATCTTTACAGATCGGATTTATTGTGGTTATCCCTAATAAGGCTATAGCTAACAATAATAATACCTTTACTATAACTAGCAATATTATCTACTTTAGCTTAATAAAGTGCCAAAGGGTTATATAAATTATTCTAGCCTCTAAGGTCTATAGTATAGTAGCTAGCGCAGATTTAGCCTACGCTATTACTACCACACTATAAAAGATTACCACATACTTAAAGAAGCCTACTATCTCTACTATTATCTATACTAACTCATATTTGCTATATAAGTGCCTTATGAAGCTTAGCACTATAAAGGAGAAGCATCTTATAATTAATATAATAGCACTTTATTAATTATATAAGAGACGAGAGATATATAAGGTATACTAGATTAATAGAGATAATAACCTAGCTAATATCTTTACTAAAGGAAGCCTAAATCCATCCCTTCAGCGATTTATTAATAATAATATAGCAATAATTTGAATAGAAGGATAGGTAATAAGGCAAGAGAAGGGCCATAAGGGCTACAATGTCCCTCACGCCACAAAGGGCGATAGCCACGCTATTAGGAATAATGATAGAGGTATGGATAGAGGCCTATAATAGCTATTAAGGGTAGCAACAAAGGCATAGAGGAAGGCCTTAAGAAGGATTTTGATTTATATCGTTTTGGGATCTGCAAATAACTTCATTTTTGTATTGCAGTGGGTTACGGCGCGCCTGGCCACAAAAGGAAAAGACTGCTAGTGTTGTAATAACCCCGTAACCCACGGAGTAGCAGGATGAGGGCTCTACTGAATATGATATCGTATGTACGTACGTGCGTACGTCACGTAACCATACGTCACGTGACTGTATTCGCAGGCCTAATATGGCATAACACCACTGCCCACATAGCCAGTTTATTTCTTAGACTCTTATACACACACTCGCACTTCAGAATAGCTTCAATACGAACAATACGTATTAGGGCTACGCGCGCGTACTGTTACCCACCCCTGTGAAACAATACTTATAGTTTGCTATTAATAACTAGACCTTATTATTTATTTAGTACCTCTCTACTAGGAACTTACGCTTATTTACGTTTTCCTTACTCTATTACTAGACTGCTATTATACTACCTTAGATGAAGTTTATTATATCCTTAAGACTACTTACTAGGAGGGTAGCTACTAGTATCAACTAGAGCATAAGCTAGATATTCTTTATTAACTCTAACTTATATAATAATAAGTCTACTATCTACTAGCTGCTCTATTTTATAATCTTCATAACTTAATATCTCCTCTTTAGTAAGCTCTAGGGCTCAATCTTGCTCTAAAGTTAGTTTTTTCCCAACTTATTATTATTTTTAGAGGAGTATATTTCTACTTAGTAGTCCTCCTCCTCTTCTTAGTTAGTGGGATTAACCCTTAGGGTTCTAACTTTAGTAAGTTTTAGTAGCTAGTTATCTTTTATAGGGTAGCGCTATATAATATAGCTCTTAACCCTATAGGTATAATAGGTATAAGTATTCTTAGGGCGGGCGTCTTTATTCTTTTACTGCTAGGAATATACTAGGTAGTATTAGAGAATAATTCTAAGTTCTATCAGAAGCAGCGTTTCTCTTTTACTATTAAGATACATACTACTCTAGTTATATAGGTATCTCTATTGGTATCCTTAGCTACTAGCTTCTAGTAGGGCGCTTAGGGATAGCTAAGGGCTTTCTAGTATTTAATTCTTTAGGTAATATTCTAAACTTTTAAGAGCTACTTACTATAATTAGTAAGTAGGTTAATAGTACTTAATTAGCCCTTTAGTCTAGGGGTGAGGGTAGCCTCTAGGAGGAATATCTAGACCTAACTAAGCTAGCTATTACTCCTTATATCTACTAGAGTCTACTTAAATCTTAGTAAAAAGATTAAGAAGAATTCTAAATCTGTTAACTAGAGGGTCTATAGTTAGGCTACTACTTGAGGCTATAGTTTATAATCCTTCTAGGTTTAGTTAAAGTAGGCTATAAATTCCTTAGGGTTATATTTTCCTCCTTTACTACTTACGATATAGAAAGTAGAGACTACTAGTTAGAGATTAGTATCTTAGTATAAGTTAATAATATATTATACCTCTATATCTATAGGGTAGAGAACCTAATTAATTATAATAATATATTTTATTTATTATGCTTATGATGTATATTCTCTCTACTAACCTAAGAACTTTAGGGGTAAAGGTAGAAGCTTCTAGGTTACTATACTAGGTATTACTAGTGGTTTACTAGTAGTAGGTATCTAGGAGAGTATAGCTAATTACTAGTTGCTCTTCTATAGCTCCTATACTTCTTGCTAGAGGTAGTTTAATACTATTACTAAGTTAGCGCGCAATGGCTTACTTTAGCTATTAGCTATTAGGTTATTAACTATCTTAGTAACTAGTGGAAATTATTATTTAACTTATTTCTTATTATTATAGTAGTAAGCTTTAAATATGAGAAGGGCTAGACCTAAGTCTATGCGATAAGAGGTAGCATAATACTATTCATTTAAAGCTAAAGAGGAAAAAGACGAGTTTTCTGCTTTAGTAAGGTTATATTAGGTTCATAGGTAGCTACTAGGTAGGCCCTAAGGGTAGTAAATCTAGGCAGAAGCTTAGATAGTTATAGCTAGGCGTAGCCTATAATACTATTATTATTATTATTATATCTAATTAAGTGTTTAATAGTAGCTATAGCGTTGTGGAGGCCGCTCTGCGAGTCTCCTGCTACTAGTGTCTTTCTTCCTAATATAAATATACTCCTAATGAGGAGGAGTTTATTCTCTATACTAAAAGCACTAATAAGTAACCTATAGTTACTTAGTACTTCTTCTATAGTTTTATTAATATTCTTATAGCTATATTAAATAAGTAGTTTTGTTATACTAAATTAGGTAATAGTAAGCCCTATATTCTAGTAGGCTTTTATAATACCTTAGCTGTATTTTCTATTAATAGCTAAAAGGCTTTTTACTATTTATAAGAGTAGTAGCAGTAGCCTCATTAGGCTCTAGGCTCTATATTTCTTTCTTCTTAAGATTAATGTTTTTTAGTATATACTAAATATAAAGTTATTCTTATATATATAGGAAGAATTTCCAGCTGCTCTCTTTAAACCTGTATTAAAATTAGTAATACTTACTTCTAGATCTAGTATTTCGCTAATAATAAGAAGGTCTTATAGTTGCCTCAGCACCTAAGTAAAAGATTTAGTTATCTTAGTAGATACTAAGTAGAAGGCAGCGTTATATAGAGTATTAAGACTAGTAATGCCTATAATCTAGAAGAGCGGTATATTAAATTAATTTACCTATAGAGTTATACTAATAAAAGACTTTATAACCAATGTATATATATACTAACCTTAAATATATTATCTGTTATAAATAGCTCTAAGTCTTGTTCTTTTATTTCTAAGTAAGATTTATATATCTCGAACATACTATTAATCGTATTATTTTCCCTATATTAAATATAGTAAAAGAGAACTTTATTAGCTTTGCTCTTAAGTATATAGAGGAATATTTACGTAGAGGTTAATAAGCTAAATATGGTTTTCTATAGTAACTACTAATAATTTCGCACCTTCTAGTTACTTAATAATATATCTTTCTACTATAATAATAATCTTTTAATCTCTTATAATATTATGTTACTATAAGTAGAGAGCTTCTTAACCTAATTATATATTAACTTTTTTACTAGGCTACCCTGTACTATAAGTTTTGCTTTAACAAAACTTAATTATTAGAATAATAAGATAGCTCTAAGCTCATTTTCCCATATTATAGGCTAGTTATAGTACTAACAACTATTATAGACGTTTTATACCTATTAGCTAGTAGTAATAACTTAAAGAATCTAATTAGTAAAGATGTAGCTATACGCAATATATATATACATACTTTCACGATTATATAATACATTAACTGACGTGCTACTATTACTAGTTCTCTTTTTCTTTAGTGCAACACCCCTGTTATAGTAGTACTAGTAGACTTATAGCTAGCAGTCTTTAAAGGTCTCTCCCTTAATCTTAGGTATTATTAGCATCTTAAGAGGTATAAATTTAGCGAGGAAAATTGCTAGTTATAGAACAATCGTAATAGTATTATTGTGGCGTATAATCTCCCTCACTAATATACCTGGGAAATATTAGTACTTCGTTGGTTATTATATATTGTAGCGAAGGTGGCGCGGCCAATAGATATAGTTAGATCGGGTCAAATACCAAAACGACCACCTCAAAATACCAGCTACCCTCTTTGGAATCAAGCTTAGAGGGCAAAATCTTTTAGAGGCGTTTTTCATAATCATTTTCGGTTTCAAGAAAGAACTTTATTATAATTTGGAAGCTTGATTAGCTGTACTACTGCCGCAACTCGGATCGAAGACTAAAACGGTTAGTTGACAAGGAATGCATTCTGGCGTATTGCGTACGCTCCTGTTAGCCCAGTGCTACATTAAGGTCGTTCATAACCAGTGTACCAAGCCACAACTTAAACCATTGAAATCGAGGCCAAACTGACTATCACACAAGTTCCACGCCTTCAGTTGAGATCGGATGCTATCAGCCGTGGCTGGTGGATGGAAAATAAATGTGCTGTGAATAAGTGATGGAGATCCCGCAGGCCTCAACAAATAAAAATGACGCACTGTTTACAGTGACGAATCCTTCGTTCGTCGCCACCTCAAGTGTCTGGAAAGGAAGTTTTTTCCGGTATAAAAAACACCCAACCTAGTTGCACCTTATGCAGGAATAACTTCAACTATATATTTGCATAGGCTCCTAGTCTATTTCAGGCCGCGTAACAACCCATTCAGCCGATAAGACGAATATATCTCGTTGCAAGAGGTCAAAACGGAAATCGTGCAGATAATTAAACAATCGGGTTCTTCTATGCTGATATCCAGAACCTTAACGAACGAGAACCTCATATTGTGAATATTTCCCAGCCGTCTAGCGCGGTGTCAAATTTTTTATTTCGCGTGTGGGAAATTGGAATGACAGTTCGCGGATAAGTCATGTGATCTATGAGACGGTCCTTGAACTAGAAGAGCATGGATATCCAAGCTGGCATGACTAGTCCTCCGCAACGCCCTCAAAGACAACTCAGGGCTAGAATAATTTCTAGCGCTCTTTCGAATATCTGATTACCCGTATGAAAGATGCATAATGGCATGTGGAACTTCGAGTTCCAGCCAGAACAACCATATGGAAAGAATCATGATTACCTTGCCCAGCTATGGACGTATACTATGACCTAGCGAGTGAGATCTGATCAAGAGACTAGAACGTGGAGTCAGGTAAAGTAAACTAAATGAAGCCTGAAGTAAAAATATATTATAGTATTATACTCGTTTATATTGAACTTTTTAAAAAATGCTCATAATTACTAGAACTCTATTTAAGTAAAACATATTAAAGCATGCTAGTGAAGAGCAAGCTGGTGAGAGGTTTAGGATGAAGTAAAATCCCAGACATTACTCGCGTATCCATCGACTTCGGCTGGATCTGAATAACCAAGCCCAGGCTGCGGACTATTAAATCCGCTGCAGTTCTGCTCTTTGAACATGTAATTTTTCGATCAACTATCTCAGTAACTACTACCCCAGTCCAGTTCTCAAACAGATACATCACGCCATCACACTTTGGTTCCCGATATACTTGTTCTCGAAACGCTGTAGGTACATCTGCTTGCAAGGAATGTTGGCCAACATCATTCTGACACTATCAATTAGGTCTCATCACAACTGCAACATGAAGTTCTTCGATACCCTCCTCTTCTTCTTCATGGCGACGGGGGCGAATGCCATGCCCAAGGACGCAGTAGCGAACCAATGCGAGGCTAAGGGGTATGATACTGTTGACGAGTGCAGCGGCTTATGCTTTTCCGTGCACTGTCGTAAGGTGGGGACTGATGGAAAATATCACTGCTGCAATTACTGAGCTTGGAGGTTTGGGATTAAAGCCATAATCGAGTCATCACACATCGTGGCAAAGCACCGAACTCTTGGTATTAAGGAGTCCGAATGTGGAAAACTCTGTCCAACAACGGTGAACGCGGTATTAGCACCATCTTCGCAGTTTCTTTGAGAACAAAATTATCAGCAAATACACTTCACAACGAGTAGAGTTTCAGCGGCAGCCGCCAGCCTTGTGTTGCTCCTGCCAGTGTACTCGATAGCAAAGTCTTCCCTCGAGCGCAAAGTGTCAATACTGGTTTGCAGGACAGACGTCCAGACAATGTTTCTAGGATGAATAAAGCGTGGTGATCCTCAGAATTTCGAACGGCAGTGCCTGGTAGCTAAAGGAACCATATTGATGCGACGGCATGCTTATTACGAACCTCCGTAGCATAGCTCCGAGATGCCGAACATCCTAAATCTCGACGCTGAAATCAAAATGAGAGACATACTGTATTGTGGATACTGGGCTGTGGATAACTGGATGTTGTTGGAATGGTAGGATCAAAGGGGAGATATTTATGTATTGATGTTATTGATGCTAATGTTAAGTTCTTCTCCTCATCTGTGGAGATATCTCCTCCTTATGGGTGAGGGGTATTCTAAAATAGTTCATATATTATAAATAATAGAACTTCCTGCTTCTCTAATATACTTTCTATAGTAAAGCTATTTAGATTTTACTAAGTTATATTAGATAATATATATAAGTTCTATATATCTATTAGTCAAGATTCTATAGCTTTTACTTTCTTTTTAACAACTATTTTAAGGCTCTAATATTCCTTTTTACTATAAGTATACTAGCTATTATTAGTATTTGATATTATACTTTATATCTAGTTATATTGTTAAAAAATATTATAGGGTTTTCTTATATTATTAAATACTTAGCTATCTAATAGTAGGGTTCTGCTAATAGAAGCTAAGGGATAATGCTGGGTTGATAGTATAGTCTTACTAGGCTATATTACTAAATAGAACTTAGTGTTTAGGGAGTATAGTAACTAGTTATAGTCCTTATAAGGAGTTTATAATATAAGATAAAGCTGAGAGTACTAGGGAGGGTAGTTATAAATGTTGGTTTCACACGGGTAGGATGACAGTACGCGCATAGCCCTATTATATATATTGCGTAGTGAGGCTATTCTGAGGTGCGAGTATATATAGAAGTAAGATATAAATAGCTACGTAGGCAGTAGTGTCGTGCTACATTGGGCCTGCGAATACGGTCACGTAACGTACATACGTACGTATGATATCATATTTAGCAGAGGCCTCATTATCCTGCTACTCTGTAGGTTATTGTTATGGGCTACGCCCGGTCCACACGTCCGGTTGGAACCATCTGGGCTTCTGCCCAGACTGGCCGCTCTTAGGGGCCCACCTAGTGGCTACCCACAAACCTAGCGTAACTACGCTAAAGCAGAAAACCCTTCCTTCTCCCTCTTCAGCTTTAAATAAATAGTATTACGCTACCTCTTATCGCAAAGGCTTAGGTCTAGCCTATTGCATATTTAAAGCTTACTACTATAATAATAAGAGATAGGTTAAGCGCTACTCCCTACTAGTTACTGAGATAATTAATAACCTAATAGTTAATAGCTAAGGCGAGCCGTTATATGCCAATTTAGTAATAGCATTAAACCACCTCTAGTAGTAAATATAGGAGCTATAGAGGGGCAACTAGTAACTGGTTATACCCCCCCAGATAACTCCTACTAGTGGACTACTAGTAATACCCGGTATAATAACCCAGAAGCTACTACTCTTACCCCTAAAGTTCTTACGTTAATAGAGAGAATATACCTTATAGGTATAATAAATAAGATATATTCTTATAATTAACTAGGTCTTTTACCCTATAGATATAGAGGCATAATATATTATTAATTTATACCTAGATATTAACCCCTAACTAGTAGTCTCTACTTTCTATAGAGTAAGTAGTAAGGAAGGAAAATATAACCCTAAGGATTTTATAGCCTACCTCAACTAAACCTAGAAGGATTATAACCTATAGCCTCAAGCAGTAACCTAACTATAAACCCTCTAGTACAGAGAGATAAAGTCCCTCTCAGCCTTCTTACTGAGATTTAAGTGGACCCTAGTAGATGCGGGGGTTAGCAACTAACTTAGCTACGTCTAGATATCCCTCCTAGAGGCTGCTCTTACTCCTAGGCTAAAAAACTAGTTAATTACTATTAACCTACCTTCTAACTATAGTAGGTAGCTCTCAAAAGTCTAGAATATCGCCTAAAAGGTTAAATACTAGAAGGCTCTAAGCTATCTCTAAGCTCCCTACTAGAAGCTAGTAGCTAAAGATGCTAATAGAGATATCTATATAACTAGGGCTATATGTATCTTGAGGGCAAAAGAGAAATATTACCCCTAATAAGACTTAGAGTTATCCTCTAATAGCTACTTAGTATATCCCCATTAGCAAAGAGATAAAAATACCTACCCTAAAGATACCTATACCTACTATACCTATATAGTTAAGGGCTATATTATATAGCGCTACCCTATAAGGGATAACTAGCTACTAAAAATCACTAAAGTTAGAACCCTAAAGGTTAACTCTACTAATAGAGAGAAAGAGGAGGACTACTAGGTAGAGATATATCCCTCTAAGAATAATAAAGAGTTAGGGAAAGACTAACTCTAGAGTAAAATCAGGCCCTAGAGCCTACTAAAGAGGAGATATTAAGTTAGGGATAATATAAAATAGAGCAGCTAGTAGATAGTAGACCTACTACTATATAAGTTAGAGTTAATAAAGGATATCTAGCTCACGCCCTAGTTAATACTAGTAGTAATACTTCTATAATAATTAGCTAGTCCCTAGCTTAATACCTCTGCCTTCTATATATTAAAAAGAAGTAGTAACCTATAAGGGGGTATACCCTTAGGAATCCCTTATTAGGTAACGCCCTAGGTATAATAGCCTTTAGTTTAGAGATAAGCAGCTATATCTAGCGCATATTTATATATATAGTAAAAGGCCTTAACCTAGAGATCCTATTAGGATAGCTATAAATAGAGCAGAATAAGATTATATATAATACTATAGCTTACTAGGTGCGCTATAGCTAGAGCTATATTAGGCTATACCTAAAGGAGCAGAAAGAACTAACCCTTATAATAGAGATAAGGGCTATAAGATTCCTAGACGCTACGCTATTCTCTATAATCTATTAACGCCTAGTGAGGAGGTAGGGTAAGCATTAGGGAGGCGCTATAGAGGCATAAGTTTAGGTAGTTAGCCTAGTAGATATTAAGAAGGCCCTCAACCCAAAGCTAAAGGAGGACTAATAATATAGAGTACTAGCCTAGATCCTAGAGGAGTTCCCCAGCTTATTTAACCTAAATAAGGCCTACTTATTTCCCCCTAGCTAGCCTAGGGCAAACCACTAAATCAACCTTATCCCTACTAAAAATAGGAGGGAACTACTACTGCCCTAGGGACCCCTTTATAGTATATTACGGGAGGAACTACTACTACTTAAGAATACCCTATAGGACCTCCTAGATAAGGGGTTTATTTAAGCTAGTAGCTTACTAGCTAGTACCCTAATGCTCTTTATAAGAAAGCTAGATAAAGGTATTTACTTCTATATTAACTATAGAGCTCTAAATATAATTACTAAGAAAAACTAATACCTCTTACTATTAATCTCTAAGATATTATACTATATTAGTATAGCTAAATAGTATATAAAATTAGATATAATAGCTGCCTTCTATAAGCTGCGGATTATAGAGGGGCACTAGGAGAGAATAGCGTTCTATATCTAGTATAGCCTATTTAAGTAAGTAGTATACCCCTTTAGCCTTACTAGCGCCCCTACTAGCTTTTGATAATATATTAATAGTATACTATAAGACTTCTTAGATAATTTTATTATAGCCTATATAGATGATATACTAATCTACTTAGATAGAATAAAGAAGGACTATAAGAAGAAGGTCTAGGAGGTCCTCTAGAGGCTAGTAATAGCTAGACTTAACCTTAATCCTATAAAATATAAGTTCTCAGTTAAAAAGGTTAAGTATATAGGGTTTATTATAATAGTAGGGAAGAGCCTCTCTTATAATCCTGAGAAGCTCTAGGTAATTGCTAAGTAGCTACCTCCCACTTTATCTAAAGGGGTCTAGAGCTTCCTAGGGTTTACTAACTATTATAATATATTTATATCTAGTTATAGGGAGATTATTAAGCTACTAATATAGCTCACTAAGAAAGATATAGTATTCTACTAGAGGAAGAACTAAGATAAGGTATTTAAGGAGCTTAAGTAGCTATTTAGTACCTAACTACTAGTTTAACTTAGAGGATGAGATAGTAGTAGAGACTAACTGCTCTAGGTTTGCTCTTAGAGGAGTACTCTCTTAAGCTAACCTAGAGAGTATTAGGCGCCTAATAGTATTTTACTTAAGGAAGCTATTACTAATAGAGTATAACTACCCTATATATAATAAGGAGCTACTAGTAGTTCTATTTTATTTCTATATATAGAGAGTAGAGCTATATAGTATCCCTACCTTTAAGGTATTAATAAATTACTAGGGGCTAAAATACTTTATAAAAAAGTAATACCTTATAGTATATTAGAATAGATAGGTAGAGGAGTTATTTTAGTATAACTTCTATATTAAGTACTACTCTAGTAGGGAGGCAGTGGCCCCTAATGCCCTCTCTTAATAGGAGCAGGATGCGCTCTAGGGGTGGAATAATAAGCAGAAGTAGGGAAGGGTCTTATAGCTAATATCTAACTATATATAACCCTAAGGAGACCCTATAGCTAGCCTCCTAGTGAGGAGGAACTAGGTGCTAGCTAGCTACCTAGATATCCCAGATATCCTAGATATAATAGTCTTTACTAGGGACCTAGAGCTATAGGCACTATAGCGGGAGATAGTAAAAAATAACGCTACCTATAGAGCAGCCTATAATACAGTTACCTAATAGCTATACAGCTTCCTACTAGATATTAGAGCAAAGGTTTAGCTTAATAAATATAGTATTAATAACCTCAGGAGGCTAACTTTCTGGGGGAGGCTATAGGTGCCTAGTGGGGAGAATAATAATAACCCCTTAGGAGTACTTCGCACTAAGATTATCTAGTAGAGCTATAACTTAAGTATAACTACTTATTTAGGTTATAATAGCACTCTTGAGATAGTAAGCTAATAGTTCTACTAGCTAGGTTAGTCCCAAACCGTGCAAAGGTTCACGCAGAACTGCAATATATATAGAGGAATATATATCTAGTGGTAAGCAAAGAAAGGGTTCCTTAAGTCCCTACTAGTACCTAACTAGCTATACTCTAACCTCTATATAGACTTTATTATAAACCTACTACCTATAAAGAATACTAATAGCTACTACCTATAAGTAATAGCAGACTAGCTTAGTAAGTCTATAGTACTTAAAGAGATAGAGACTATAGAGGTAGAGGCCTGCGCTTAACGCTTCTTAACCTGCTACTTCCGCTTCTATAGTTTCCCGCGTAGTATTATTAGTAACTAGGGAACTAATTAAGTGAGCTGCTTCTAGGCTAAGTTCTGCCGCCTTATAGGAATAGCCCGGCTACTAAGTATAATATACTACCTATAGACTAATAGTAGGATAGAGAGATATAACTAAGAAATCCAGGCTATCTTATAGGCATATATAATATAGGCCTAGAATAACTAGAGAAGGTTACTCCCTGCTGCCTAACTAGCGCTTAGGAATAGGGTTAGTAGTATAACTGGACTCTCCCTATTCTTCCTAAAGTATAGATACTATACTAACCCCATACTAGTTATAGAAGAGGAACCTAATATACCTACTATAAAATAAATAGTAGCTACTCTCCTAATAAGTAAGCTTAGGGATATAGTAAGTTTTATTTAAGCTAGTATAGTAGCAGCCTAATAATAGAGTAAGAAAAATATAAATAAGTAAAGGTTCCCTATAGAGAGGTACTAAGTAGGCAATAAGGTCTAGTTATTAATAGCAAACTATAAGAGCCCTGGGCCTAATAAGAAACTCTTATAGCTATACTATAAGTATATAGTTATAAGCATACTAAGCTCTCATATAATAGAACTAGATATCCCTAGGAATATCTACCTAAGGTTCTATATTAACCTCCTCTAGAGGGCACTAGAGGACCCCCTACCTACCTAAATAAGGGTAGATTTATAACTACTACTAATTATTATAGATAATAGCAAATTCAAACAGCGCGTAGAGGAGATCTACGCAGCATAATAGAAGGCGGTAGGGATAGGGCGGCGGCGCGAGGCATTAGTTAAGTAGGAGGGGTATATAGAGCCCACCTAGGAGCTAGCGGAGGCTATTATAGAAACCGAGGCGGCAAGCAGGTTCAAAAGAAGGTATAGGCTAGTTATAGCTAATAATAGCAACCTAGCCTGCGCCCGGAGGGCCCCTAGCTAGGGGAGGGGATAATATTATAGGCTACGCCCGGTTAGAACCATCTAGGCTTCTGCCCAGACTTACCGCTATTAGGGGCCCACCTAGTGGCCACCCACAAACCCAGCATAACCGCGCTAAAGCAGAAAACCCTTCTTTCTCCCTCTTCAGCTTCAAATAAACAGTATTACGCCACCTCTTGTCGCACAGGCTCAGGTCCAGCCCATCGCAGTTATAGTATTATTACGATACTGGCAGTCTTTTCTTTTGTAGCTAGGCGCGCTATACCCTACTATAATAAAAAACCAAAGCTATTCGCAGGTCCCAAACTATATAAATAAATCCTCTATTAGGCCTTCCTCTATGCCTTCGTCGTTTTGCCCTTAATAGCTATTAAAAGCCTCCCTCTATACCTCTATTACTACCCTTAATAGTATAGCTATTACTCTTTATAGCGTGAAGAATATTGTAATTATAGTGGCCCTTCTCTTATCTTATAACTTATCCTTCTATCCGAATCGACGCTATATTATTGTCAATAAATTGCTTGAAAGATAGGTTTGAGGCTTCTTTAGTAAAGGTATTAGCTAGGTTATTCTCTCTGTTAATCTCTTATATCTCATATATCTCTTATTGCTTATATAACTAATAAAGTACTATTATATTAATTATAAGGCGCTTCTCTTTATAGTACTAAGCTTCATAAGGCACTTATATAATAAATATAAGTTAGTATAGATAATAATACGGATAGTAAGCTCCTTTAAGTATATAGTGATCTTGATTTTTTAAAGTATAGTAGTAATAGCGTAGGCTAAGTCTATACTAGCAACTATACTATAGACCTCAGAGGCTAGAATACTTCTTATAATCCTTTTGCACTTCACTGAACTAAAGTAAATAATATTACTAGTTACTGCGAAGATATTATTAGCTATAGTCTTATTAGTAATGACTATAATAAATCCAATCTATAAAGATAGGTTAGTATTATTGATAAATAACTTATTGATAAATATAAATAGTTTTACTATAGCTAGGTTAATAAGTATAAAGGTTAGGCCTTAGTTGAGGTTTTAATTTTGCTATTTAAGGCGATAATCAAGGGGTTTTTCATTCTCTGCAGTAGGATCTTTATACTAGGCTGCAGAAGATAAATTAAAATAAGCATCAGGTTAGTAAATTGAGGCGATATACGCCCCTCTTGCTCTTTACTAAACTTATTATCATTTTATTTAGTTAGGGCTACTATTAGATCAATAAGTTTGATCTCAGACCCTTCCTCCTTTTATTAAAGAGTAAGATTACTATGTTTACCTAAAGTAATAATACCACTATTAAATATTAATAGGGATTTATAATGAATTTATCATTTTGCTTTTAAAATGAATCAGTCTTTTTGAGCTCTATATCCTCTTGTTAGGAGAACTATAGTATAGATAGCCTAATAATATTATTAGTTTATATACTACTAATACTAAAATAGCTTTTAGTAGTAGTTAAAGAGATTAATAGGTATAGGTTAAAAGATAATTAATCTATCTTAAGATTCTTTCTATAGTAGTTACTATATATAGCTTACTAATAGGTCCCAGCCTCTATAATACTATAAAATAGCTTTATAATCCTTATAATATGAGGTTTTAGGTATTTATTATAAATCTCCTTCAGTAGGTTTTTGAAAATTAATTTATTAAGCTCTATTTGAGATTAGATATATACCTATGTGATATCGCAAAGCTATAATATATAGCTCTCTTTAGAATAATCTTGAAGGTATTATAATTCTAAAGTATAGTTATTTCTGTAGTTAATATAGCTAAAAAAGAGTCTCTTAGTATATTAATAATACTATCTTTATATAGGTATATAGTAAGGTTATAATCTATTTCCTCCTTTATAGTTTAAAAAATTATTGTATTACTAATTTTATTACTAAGTATTTAGGTAGTAGTACATATAAAAGTAGTAATTATAGGTATTCATTCTAATTCTTTCTTTACTAATTATATACTTCTATATATTAGGCTTGCTAGCGATATTTTGTATACTTATTCTTCTCTAGTCTCTCTTATTAGCGTGAGACTAGGTCTATAGGTTCTTCTAGTAATAGCGTGGCGAAACTTCTATTATCTAGCTCCATTGCTTCTTTAGTATTAAGGTCTGGAGGAGTCAGTGGCGTAGTGCTGTCCTCTTTATTATATTTGGGGTAGTGCTATAGGTATATACCTATTAATTAGAATATCTAGGGCCTATAGAGTAATTTAAGGGTATAGGTCTCGCTATTAATAGTGAGGAGTTTATATAGTCCTTATTAGCCCTTCTTTTTATAGTAAACCCAAATGAGGGATAGTTGTAGGAGCTAAAGGATTAGTAATATATTTAAGCTATTATAGGTACTAAGAGTATCCATAACTTAGCGGAAGGCCTAGTACTTCTAGAGGTCCTCTATTACTTTTTATATAGTAGGGGCTTATTACTAGAGGTCTAGAGATAGAGGTAAATTATTACTAATTTAGGGGTAGGCACTGAAAATATATAGGATAGGTATTAAGGTTTTAGGCCTAGTAGTATTATTAATAGCTTTAATTACTATTTAAAGAATAAGTTTATAGTTTATATTAAGTAAATCTTTATAGATAATTTATTGCGATACGGCACCACAGTACTGGCAGCCCTGTGTGGCTCCGCCGCAGCCCTGCGTGGCTGTGGTAGCGTGCAGCGTAGCTACACGCTTATATAAGCCACTCTACTGCCTATTTCACTACGCCTCGCGCGCAACTATCTCTAAATAAGACAGTTGCCTTCTATAACTCGCCCTTACTCCTACCTATAGGCTTGTAATAGTTATAAGCTTAGCTCTTCTGCTTATAAATACCCCTTTTAACGTCTCTAAGCCTAGGGAAGGGTAAGTAGCTTTCTCCTAGACCTTTTAACCTCTCTTAACTAATTTTCTATATCTCCTTTAATAACCTTTCTAAACCTCCCGCTATTTTATAAACCCCATAAAACTCTCACTATATCTACTTTCTCTATAGAGGCAAAGCTCTAAAGCCTAGCTAACTAGCCTCACTAGTATCTAAACCTGTATACCTCTGCGCAGTCTGAAGGTATCTAGAAGTTTGTTAACCCTAATAGACTAGACTCTAGTAAGTCCTCAGACGCTCTTAAGCCTACTCCAACTATTTAGGAGTTTATTACTAAGCGCGAGGTATATCTTTAGGCTTAATACTAAATAAACCTCACTAAGTATAAGGTATCTAATAAGGCTTCTACTACCTCCACTACTAAAGGAGGCTCTTAAATAATTCTAATTATAGAGAGTAATAATAAGATTAAGTCCTCTCCCTCTTAATAACTTTAGGAGAGCTCTTAAAAGGCCCCCCTTACTAATACTTTAGGAGGTAGAGCGCTTATGAGGCTAACTCTACTAGGCCCCATAATATAGGCTAATATCTAAGAGGAGTAAAGTAATACTCTTAAATTCTACTCTACTAATAGTATAATTCTCACCTTATAGGTCGCATTACACTAAGCCCTTTACGGAGTTATTTTCTAAATAGTTAACTTAACTTACTTTAAGAGCGTGGGGAATAAGCTAAATACCTCAAATAAGTCTTAACTAAACCTTTAGAACCTTATTCACTATCTTAAGTAGTACTCAAGCCGCTCTAATGAGGGTATTAAAGAATAGGCACGCCGCAATTACAAGGAGATTCTAAAGTATACTAAATATATAATAAGGCTATCTAAGTAGTTTAAGGAATAGTACTATCTCTATAGTCTTACTAAGAGTTAGTAAATCCCTAAGATATAGGGGAGTTATAATAAGCACCTATTCCTCAAAGCTATTTATTACTATATTGCTCCTATTTAGGCTTAATATTAGCTAGACCTTATTATATAAGTAGAGGAGATTAGAGGAGATTAGTATACTAAGTCTTATACTTAAGCAGCTTAGTATTATTCTCTCTACTAAGATCTATAGCAAACTAGCTAATACTCCAAGCTATAATAGGAGCTATAGTAAGGCTCTAGGCGCATATATAACTCTTATAGGCTGCTCTAATAATTAGGACCTACCTAAGTCTGCTCCTATTACTACCTCCTCCTTCTTTATAAGCTTACTAAGCAAGATGCCTACCTGTCCTTATAGGCGCTACTACTATTAGTCTCTATACTATTACTTATATATCTAGCAAGCCTTTATAAACACTCTAATAGAATAAGCTAAGGACTATAAAATAGCTAAGGATAAGGCTTAGCATATACAGGAGATAGCAATATCTCCCCAATAGGCCTACCTCTATACTAGTCTCTAGAAGGCGGAGTAGATTATAAAGGAGTCTTAAAGAACTAGATAGCTCCCCTCTAACTAAGGTGGGCGTAGTAGTTAAGCTAAGTGCAGCAGATATAGTAGCTCTAACTCTAGAGGCTACTAGCTACTTAGTAATATCTCATACTATATTATTAATTACAGCTTATTACTAAATAAGAGCAAAATAGTAGAAACTTATTTAGCTATATTTATCTTCTTTAAAGGCCCCTATATCCTCTCTTAGAGCATTATTTTTAATAACTATAATACTCTTTATATTATTAATGATAAGAGGAAGTTAGTAGCTAGGTCCTTTATTCACTCTTATAATAATAAGGTAATTAAGGTTGATAGTATAAGTATGCTTATTCTCAGTAGAGGTACCTAATATATCCCAGATACTATTAAGAACACTACTATAGGCCAGAAGAGCGCCCTAATATTAAATAATATTACTATTATTAAGAATACATATACTAATATTATCTCTAAGGCGCTCCTCTATAAGGCTAGCATTTAGTATAGTAGCTATAACTACACTTTATAGTATGGGAAGCCCAGTAAATCCACCTATATTAAGCAGCTTATTTATAAAAGTAACTTAATATTCTTCTAATATAACCTTATTTCTACCTACTCGCCTTATCCCAAGATCCCTATAAGCTCCGCTAGTATTATAGCCCTATCTAACAACAAGAGGCTTATGCAGCTATTATATAACTGCGCGGCCAAAAGAACTAATAACGCTCATATTTAGTATCTTCGCTCTAGACACCTAGGTCAGGCCGCTCTTAAGCGCCTAGTCTATAATATCAGGGGGGTGCAAATTAAGGCCCCCTCATATATCTAATATAAATATTGCGCTCAAGCACACACTACTTAGGTTATCTCACGCAGTCTGTTAGAAGGCAAATCCCCCTAGCCTTACTATAGGATAGCATAGGATCTTTTTAACTACTAGAAGCTTAGCAGACTATATACCTAGATACTTCTAATTAAGGATGAGTATAGCAGAAGGCTCTTTAGGATCCCTTTAGTCTCTAAAGAGTATAATAAGGTATTTAGAGCACTCTTTATATTTAAATATTAGGTGTGAAGATAAAGAGGCCTAAATATCTATAAAATTCGTCATAATATTAAGCGCGCTATAATCGCTATCCTGGGCTTCACGCGCTATAAACAATAGATAGTAGAATAAGGCATTAATATAAAACTCCTACTAGCAAACATAAAGGAGCCTATAGGAGGAAGTAAGCGCGCAGGTGGCGAGGTTATTCTAAAAGCCCTAGCTATATTAAAAGGAGCTTACCTACTAATCTACCTCATATTAGAGGCCTAGAGAGCATCTATTATCATATATAACATCAGCCCGCGCGCTGCAAATAACTAGTAAAGCCCCATTTAAAAGGAACTTAGGTAGTTTTAATAATACTTCTAATAGTAGCAGCTAGACCTCGCGCTTTTAATATACTGGAACCTTTGCCTATATTAGGGAGGGCTCTACGCCTATAGCTATAGAGCTTACTTACTAGAGAGAGTATAAGAGAGAGGCATTAGGAGATACTATTATAAGGTTAACTCCAGGGCCTATCTTAGATACCTCATAGGATATATACCTAAAATATATAACCTCTATAGGATCTAGGTTCCTACG
>JAXCEF010000638.1:0-24580 GCA_037178605.1 Colletotrichum euphorbiae | reverse complement strand
ATACTATTTAGTAGTATTAAAGGTTAACTTACTAAATAGGAGTAATTAAAGTATTATAGTTAGCTATCTAATAGTAGGGTTCTATTAATAGGAGCTGAGGAATAATACTAGGTTAATAGTATATTCTTATTATACTATATTACTAAATAAATCTTAGGGTTCTAGGAGTATAGTAATTAGTTATAGTCCTTATAAGGGGGTCGCAATATAAGATAAAGCTGAGAGTACCTATTGGGGTAATCACGAAGTTAATTGCTAAAGAGCTATAGAAGTCTGTTCTTAGGAGTCCCAAGTCTATACTATATATAAGTCCCAAATAGTCCCTGGTCCTGCTGTTAGGTAATTACCTCTATGTATTAGTAATCGCAATTAGTTAGTAAGACTAACTGATTACTAAGCGCTTCCTTCTGCGCTCCACTAATCACTCTTTATCTTATTATTATGTAACTTATACTATAGTTCTTCCATGCCGTGGGCATCCCTAGTGTCCCCGTGATCCTATAGTATAAATGTCCTGCTCTAGTCGTCTGACGCCTAGGTGGGTTGGTTGGTTGTTATCCTTGCAGAACGGGTCGTAATAAATACGTATTAGAGCTACGCGCGCGTACTATCACTCTACCCGTGGGCAAACTAATAATAATAGTAGATACTAAAGAAAATAAGCGCTTATTATAGCTCCTATATATCTTAGGAACACTCTAGCTCTTAATAGGTCTATATAAGTAGTACTACTTCTTAAACTACTTAAATAGCCTTATTGTATACTTAGCACGCTTTAGAATCTCTTTATAAATATAATAAGCCTATTTATTAAAACTCTTATTAGAGTAGCTTAAGTACTACTTAAGATAGTAAATAAAGTTCTAAAGCATTTACTATGCTATTATTACCGCTAGAGTAGGTGACTCCTAAATACTCTCAATACGCCTCCCTCGCAATAGCCTCAAAAATCAATAGCGAGAAGGGGTAGGAGGGTAGCAGAGCAAAAGAATTTAATACTAAATACACCCTATCACCCCCTGCTAACCCCTTATTTTAGGTCTATAATATAACTAAATTCCCCTGCCCTACTCTCTCCTAGTAAATAAAATAGGAGGGCGTATATATTAAAGAAATATGCAGTTTCTAGTGTTTCGCACATACAAAATAACCAAGGCACGACATGCGTATGCATTTGAAGGGCGATATCGCTTTTGAGGGTCATCTATTTACAGGGGTATCGACTGTACCTCCAGAATCAATAGCTCCCAACCATTCTTTTAAAGTCGGTCTAAAACCTGAAGTCCGATCTTTTCCAGCAGTAACGTGCCACGATACGCGAGAAAGACACCCTTCAAGGAAAGGCATCCATGATGTCCTGCCCACTGAATATAAACTCCTTCGTGTGCTCGTCGCCCCTCATCGTAAAAGGCTCGCTGTAGTATCTATCTATCCCCCATCTGATGGAATCTGGGTAAATATATGTGGAAAAGTATTCCTCGGGATGGTCCTTAGTGCGCGCATAGGCCACGAGCGATGACATGGTAGAAATCAGGTTGCCTTGAAAGTATCGTCCCTTGAGCAGCACAGCATACTCGATGATTGCTTTCTCGTCAAACGGAAGACTCTCGACGAGCTCCAGCATCTCTGGCCGATCCGCGAAGAGCGTCCATTTATCCGTCACGGTGTAGTTGTCTGCAGCCATAATGTCGCGGAACCTTTGAATCCCATCGCGATCAGCACAGCTGACGTATACGGTCTTTGTAGGGATGTCGGCCTCTTCGTTCGTTTTGCGGACCTCGGCGGCGTGCTGCTCCATTTGCTGCTCGGGCGTACCCCACTTAGTCGGCCAGTCATCCTCAACTCGCAGGTGTATGCCGATGAAGTTTCCGCCGTGAAGACCTTCTGACGAAGCCAGTCCTTCGCCGATGGCGAACAGCGTTTGATTGAAATGCAAGGCGTTGAAAAGCGCCTTGCGAAGGGTTTGACTTTCGCGCGACTCGCGGTAACTCCACGCAACGTGGCTGTCTGAATAGCGCAAAAGCAACTGATTATAGGGCGTCACGTCGCTCAACGAGAGGGAGTTCTGGATAAGCGTATCATCCACGAGAACTCGCCATGTCTCGTTGAAATGCGGCTTATCCATGTAGTATCTGCCGGGGATGGTGAGTTCGTGGCTGATTCCCTCCGGATCTTCTGCGCACGAGTTGATACGAAGGCTGGGACACCGCTCGGCCATCCTTTCCTTGAGCCCCTCCATATCCCACCACACGTCTGGACAAATGACATTACTATCGGTGATGTTCCATTGACCTTCGTTGCGTTGCGTCTGTCTTTCGTCAGCTTCTCTGTTCCGTCTGGGGGGTCTCCAGATCATCTCCCTACAACGTAGGGGAAGCTGACCCCTGCACCAATATCGATAGCCAGCCGCAGACATATCTGCAGGCGGTTTCGAGCATTGTTGAGTCCTCCGCAGATAGACTTTTTGTTGGGGCCACAATTGCTGTGGCAGCTCAACCAAAGCCCATCTATCCACTGCGTTTTGTTACAGGTTTCCATCAAGGCGAGGTCTGCATCATCGTAATCGGATCCAGGCGAGGGACTAGCGAACAGGTGATGGTCTCCGCCTCTTTCAATGCTGCTAATGCTTCCTTCACCATGCCGAAGCCGGTTTTCCGTTTTTGATAACGCGAGTATCCAGATGAAAATCAAGACACCAGCCGCCACGGATGGGCTGCTGACCTTTGGGCTGATGAGTAGGAACATTGTCTGCCTTTGTCGTCATGAAGTGGAAGGAGGGTCAATAACATGTATATGTGAATCAGGGAATCGTGTCTGGAAACGGAAGGTCTGAAAACAGGGATCACAAGTGAGCGCCATCTTTTGGGGCCAGACCGCTGTTTTATTTAACCTCCAGCCCTTCTCCCTTGAAAGCATCGATCATTTGCGGCTTAAAAATAAGATGAGATTTCTGGGCATCTTTATTCATGCTGCATTCCTGCTGATGATGGTGGCTGAGACAGGCCTCAACGGGCAACGCCAAGGCCAGACACTAGATGCTCCCTTCTTACTCCTGCGCATGTGGCACCCCTTTTCAAAAGCCAAGTAAATGGGATCGATCATCAAGAAGCTCCCAGGCATCTTCATTATCAAATCTATAGGCCCCGATTCACTTCGTCTGCAGCTCCGACTCCAAAGAGACCTCTATATAACTTAATCAACATATATTCTAAAGGAGACCCTAGCCTTAAGAAAGTCCGTGCTTGCCACCATTTCTATCCATAACTAGATTACTGGAATATGAGAGTTTGGATGTTGCTCAAAGCACTTATTAGTCACGAGAATATCTAGCTCTTGTGCAAGTCGGGGAACAGAACTCATTTCAAGTCGTGGCGCATACGGATCTAGTAAAGAAAACTACGAGTTGTCGAAATGCATGGAAAGCATCCGCGCAGATCTTTGAGTCAAAGGTTCCATGGGTTCATTTTGATTTCAAAAGGGGGTCTTTTAATTTAGTAAAGGTTTGTTTTGCGACTTGGGAAGGATGTTATTAATTTGGAGCGTTATCGTCGGTGAAACAGTGTATAGAATCGCTCGTGATATATATGTTTCATCGCATGCGATAACAGAATAGCATTCCCCAGATTCTAAGTCCTCACTAGTCACCAGGTGTTACTTCTGCGGTTATTCTGAGCCAGGGCTTGCCGTGGGCACTTCGCAAACACAGCCGGTATCACACATGCAATAAAGGATCCACGGGCACAAGGCTGTACATGCTTATGAAGGCAGCCAGTTACATCTTAGACGGATCGAATTCGATAGCAATGGTTGCAACGGCCTCTCAGCTACGTCGGGCGCCGCGACTATCTGGGTTCATTACAAGGTTGCTGCCTCAGCTTATCGAGAGTTCAGAGACCCAAAGGGCCTCAAGCAAGATGTCCCGTTACCGAACCGGTTGAAACACAAAGCAGAATGAGACGGAAATCCGTATGAATGTAGTCCTGTTCACATCAGCAGTGCGCAGACATTCGATCGTTGTTAGTTAATCCGATGCTACGTTCTGAGCGAAACCTGCATGTGCGCTGGATCTACACACACAGTCTGTATGCACCCAGTATCGGGTACACAGAGATCATCCTAGTATCGAGGATGACGGCACTGAGTTAGATATACGCGAATATTCAGCCTAGACGAAACTTGCTCAATTATGGTAAGTAGACTTACAAATTTGCGCGAAGACTAGATATCGATCCCGTCCAACCACGTCCCAGCGAAATGATGGAAATCAACGTTTACGCACGGGCCTCCTGAAATTAGCAACGCGCTTTCGTTATCAGCCCACCCAGACCGATTGGACCGCTGGTAAATGCGATAAGAAATTGTCCACTGCCGGCAGTTCTCATCGACTGCAGTTATCATACCTTAAATAAGTACCAATAGATAAACAGGCTGCATGGGTAGGTATGGTTGGCTGGGTGAAGTTTGAACAGACGAAAGTTCGGTTTCTTAGGTACGTGTTTTCTTCAGTTGATCATGTCTTTATCGTGAATGTCAGCTACTAGCATACTCTAGACTGATTATTGATCTCTCAATGGTCTCCAACATGATGTCCACCACAGCCCAAAAGCGACAACGGGCTTCCCAAGCCTGTGATTTCTGCCACTCAAGAGGCCTCAGATGTCGGCCAGGGCTCGCCAGATCCGGATCCGGGCGTCAGGGTTCAATGCCTGGGTGCCTCAATTGTATCGACTATGAGATTGAATGCACTATGAACCGTCCCATCCAGAAAAGGGGACGGAAGCCGGCGAAGCCTGCCCCGTCGCAAGTTCCCGGAGACGGAAGCCGAACTGATGGATTCAAATCACTTCAGGCTATTTGTCGACTAATACAAATCTATCGCGATACAATGTATCAATGCTAGTAGGAACACCCCCGCTCTCCATCCACCGTGACGTGGGCGCTGAACTCGTTAGCTTTCCATTTCTTTCCGAAAAAGATCTTGAGGTGCGCTGGGAAAACGGCGTCAGCGACAGCGATGGGCCGTCGTACACGTTGCTCATGTCAATCTGCGCCGTGAGTTCCCAGTTGGCAGCTATGAATGCAGTCTTCGACGACGCATTGCTCCAGGGCATCTCTATACCCGGCAGCGATCTCTACTTTGACGAGGCTGTCTCCAACGTGCCAATTCATGTTCCCCAATCGAGAAACCTCGATTATTTACGCTCGTTCGGCCTCTTGGCGGTGTATTCTCTTCGTCGGGGAAACCATGGCGATCTGCACCGTTACCTAGGCCTCTATCATGCTTCGGTCGCTCAAAATGGCTTCCATGACGAAAGCCGCTGGCCCGATGATATCACCACTTCCGAGATAGACGATCGACGACGGCTTTTTTGGTGCGCTTATCGTCTTGAGATACACTCAGCATGCGTTCTCGGACACGTCGTGCGGATGCCCGAGTCACAAGTTTCCGTCCTGTACCCTCGCATCACTCCTGCTATGGATCCGGAGTCACAAGCATGGACTGCTGGTTGGGACTACATCACAGATCTATTTCGCCTGCTGGAATACGCGATATTTAGCCTGCACGGCTGCAAGAATCGAAGGGCAGTGTTGGCTGTTCTTTATGATAAACCCGCCCCGGCGACTCTACTCCACAGTCTAGCCCACATCAAAGCAAACAAGTCTCGCATATTGCTTGGCTTGACGGAGGCAGATGGCGAGTTTCAGAGCAACCGCTGCAAGTACATGTCAGTCCAGATCACATGCACAGAGACACTTGTCAACATCATGGCCTTGCTGTATTGCCAGGCACCCGCTCAAGAAGTGATGACGGTTGCCGACAGATTCTTGGAAGAAGTAGTCAAAGCCCCGCTGATCATGTTCAAAGTTGCCAGTATCCAAATTGTACATCAACTTCTTGGGGTGGGCCATATGCTCCGAAATGCTTCTAGATATGACAATGGCTTGTATCGGACTGAAGCAAAACGACTGATTACGCTCTTGGGAGACCTGGTGAAGAACCTCGAACACGATATTCCCGCTGCAACGGAGGCCGCCGAAAGGCTTCTTGAGCTTGCGGAAGCTACCTGTTGACATCCCCAAAACTTCGCTGAGATTGACGCTTTCAGAGCAACAGGAGTTGGAGATGCGAGATGTGATCTGGTTTGATCGGTAGTAGCAAATAGCTCAAGTTTTCTCGGGAGTAATTAAAGGGCGCGATGTGAAAGTAAGACTTTCGCCGAAAATCGACCAAGACCTTTTATAAAAACGAGCTTCTCTGTGCTAAATGTTCAAGTGACCTCAACCCTGATACTGGCTTCTCGTTATTCACTCAAACGAGGCGACTGCGGTCGCCATGTACTTCCTATAGGCAGGGATGGACCAGCGGCGAATACGCTTCCCGTAGATGATCATGATCAAGAAAGTAAATGTACACGCAATAGAAACCATGGCCGCAGTAATGAAGCAATTTTGTAACCCTTGTGTGCGCCACCACGGCGTTATCGCGTAGCTAAAGCCAAATCCGATCGTGTTCCTAATCAGCATGACAGACACAGTTGTCTCTCCTGCAATCTTCTTGAAGCAGTCGACATTATAGCTTACCGCGATTGAGCCTCCCGTCACAACGCCGAACGTCAGCATGCCCAGGCCGAAGATCAAGCCGATCCAGTGGACATGATGATAGGCTCCGACGCCCCAAGTAATGAGACCGGCTGCAGATGCGATGCCTGACAAAGCCAAGACCCAAAGACGGTACTCAGGTTCACGAATGCCGTTGTTCCTTCGGGCGAGTCGAAGAGCAATCCAGTCTGCGGCGTTCCCGGACCAAAGAGAAGCCACGGCAGCGCCAATGATTGGTCCCGCGTAAACACAACCAACAAGGGCGGCTGACCAGTTATAGGGGTTGCCTGTCAGTACCGGACTAGCGGTTCCGTTCAAGACGTTGTACCAAGCCAAATTGATTCCGTACAGAAAGCCAGCCCACGCAACAGTTGGGAATCGGAAGACCATTACAACTGGTCGGTAGGCCATGCGCAGCATGTCCGTGTTGCTGGGTCGTCCCGGACGGGCTCTGAAGAGGGCGTACTTGGCCCATGTCGATTGGGCATCTGAAGAACGTGGAAGAAGGTAAGGTCCGGAAATTCCATACTGGGTTGCCGATTCCGCGATATCTTTTCCCGAGCTTGCGTCGTGCTTGACTTCGGTAGAGGCATGACTGACAGGGCCATGGATACTGGCTTCTTGTCCTTCGATGGCGTTGTCTCGGAAATAAATGGTATCTTCCATGAAGAAAAACATAATCAGGAAACACACGGCGCAAATGATGCTTCCGAAGTGCATCGTCCATCGCCAGCCGTATGCATCGTTGAACCACCCAGCTACGAGCGGAGCAAGAAAATTGGACCCAAACAGTATGAAGACGTAGAGTCCCATGTATGTGCCGCGGTTATGGGCGAAGAAGAGATCGAACACCGTAACCTCGCACAGTGATTCAATTGGCGACACAATGATGCCAATCAGTGCGCGGTGCGCAGTCCATTCCCCAGCAGACGTCGAATAAGCAGTCCACTCCATCATAGGAACCGTGAGGAGCATCGTGATGAGGTACACGCCGCGACGCCCGTACGTTAGGCTAATGGGCTGCCAGATGAGACAAGCCCACCCAAAAAAAAGGAACATAACACCAGTTCCCTGGACGAGGCTTGCGGTGGATATGCCGGTATCCTTTGTAATGTCGGCTAGTACGGAGTATTGGAGAGAAGTTGCAATGCCAGTGCCGAGAACATAGAGATATGCCATGCTGACGGCAAGAAGCTTGCGACGGTGAGTCCAGTTCAGCGGGTCAGCCGGATCTGAACTCGGACGGGGCACAAGCAGAATGTCGGCATGAGAGGTATCGTGTAATTCGAAGGAAGTGGCCCCGGCAATGTCGACAATATGGACCGTCCCCGGCACATCTTCATTGTTGATGTCTGTTGGCATCATGCTGGATAGAAGAAAAGTCATACGGTGTAGCGAAACAATGCGGGTGAAGATGAACACAGTTTTTCGAAGAGAAAGCAAAGGGATCCGCTTTCATGATATACCGAGGGCCCATCTTCTGATAGACAGAGTTAAGTTTGGCTTCAAAACACTGATTAGCTTATCAGAGGCATAGGACAAAAGTCAGCCGAATCAAAGATCGACCCCATATCAATTAACAGCTGCTGAATTCCATGCCTGAAGTCAAAAGGTTACCATTCGGAGCTGCTAAATGGGTAAACACTGCCAAGGCCCAATGGCATTTCATTCGCTCTTGTTAATTGTTTCTGGGAAGATTTTGGCTGTAAAGTAGTGCGAAGAATGGCGAGATTCTAGAGGAAGAATTCCAAACGGGTTATTGTAGCATAAGAAGGACCTTTTGATCCACCTCGAACGAATTGTGGAAAACCGGAAGCCTCAACGCATACGTACACTTTCCGTACATTACACCATCCATATGTGAATGGCAGTACCAGAACCATGGCGTCAATCAGCACTTCCGAAGTGAGTAATAAATCGAAAAGTGGCACAATTAGAAAGTTGCTTTCTAACCCCGTCTTGCACAGAAGCTTTCCATTGTGGAAGCGACCATTGCCGACCTCGAATCAGCTCTTTCGCAAGGTCGCATCAACAGCGTCGACTTGACAGCCAAACATCTGATCCGCATTGCGAAATACGACCGTCGAAACACCTTGCTCAACGCGATCCCTGTCATTAATCAGGATGTATTCGACGTTGCCCAGGCCTCTGATCAGCGTCGCGCTGCAGGGCACACCAAGAGCCCTCTAGACGGTATCCCTTGTACCATTAAGGACTCGTACAAGGAACAGGGCATGACCGTGGCCGCCGGCTCGCCTGCTTTCAAGAGCTTGGTTGCAGGTGAAGATGCCTTCACAGTCAAAAAGCTCAAGGATGCCGGCGTAGTCATCCTAGGCCGAACGAACATGCCGCCCATGGCTGCAGGAGGCATGCAGCGCGGTGTATACGGCCGTGCTGAGTCGCCCTATAACCCCGACTATCTTACAGCTGCTTTTGCATCAGGATCTTCTAATGGGTCCGCCACAGCAACTGCGGCGAGCTTTTGTGTATTTGGTTTGGGAGAGGAGACAATCTCGTCCGGTCGGTCGCCAGCTTCCAACAATGGCCTGGTGGCCTATACTCCATCTCGAGGTCTCATATCGATCCGAGGTAACTGGCCCCTGTTCCCTACGTGCGATACTGTAGTACCCCACACAAGGTCGGTCGAGGACATGTTCGCTGTACTGGACGTCATTGTTACCAAGGATGACAAAAAGACAGGCGACTTCTGGAGGGAACAACCCTTTGTGCAGCTTCCGGATGTTTCCAACATTCGCCCCAGCTCATACTTGAAGCTTTCCGAACCCAAAGCACTGGCCGGAAAGAGGATTGGGGTTCCGAAGATGTACATTGGCAAAATTGACGCGGACCCAGCAGCAAGGGAGGTCCACACCCGTCAGTCAGTCATTGACCTTTGGCAAAATGCCAGAAGGGTCCTGGAAGCGCTCGGGGCGACTGTTCAAGAGGTCGACTTTCCAGCTGTCACGAATTTCGAGAACCAAGGGCTAGGAACCGTCAAAGATCAGCTCGCGAACATCACTGCGCCACCTCATCATAACGATGTTGATATGTGTCAGCTAATGGCATACGCCTGGGATGACTTCCTTGCCAACAATGGGGACCGGAACATTGCAGTCAGCCTCGCACAGGTGAACCCAGCGACTATATTCCCTCGACCACCAGGATCGATCCCCGACAAGTATGCCTCGAACGACCCGCTCGTCCGCTACAGAGACGTTGTTGCTCATATTACCGGAGGTCGAGTCGGCACCTATGATATACAGGGTCTTGATTCTGCGCTTCACGGTCTTGAATCGAGGCGCAAAGTGGATTTCGAAGACTGGCTCGATACGATGGGACTTGACGCGGTCGTTTGGCCGTGCAATGGCGATGTTGGGAAGGCGGATGCTGACGTCGACGAGGCTTCTGCGTTGGAGGCATGGCGCAACGGTGTTCTTTACTCAAACGGAAACTGTGCAATCCGTCAACTTGGAATTCCAACCGTTAGCGTGCCGATGGGTTTCATGGCTGACAGGGGCATGCCGGTCAACCTTACCTTTGCATCAAAAGCGTATGACGACAGCAACCTGTTTCGCTATGCCTATGCTTTCGAAAAAGGCAGCCGACTCCGACAGGCACCAGCGAGAATTGCCGAGCTGACCACAGACACAATTCAACCTCGCAAGGAAAACGCTAAAATCGGCTTGGAACCACCAAAGCTGGGCGTGTTCGAAGCTGTTGTGCTTGATACGAAAGATGGCAAGAGGTTGCACATCTCTGGCAGCGTTCAAGACGAAAGTGTGTGTTCACTAGGTATTTCCATCGACGGCGAGCCGTTTGAACCAGTTCACTTAGGAACCGGCAAATGGGAAACGGTCCTGAGTGTTTGTAGCGAATGGAAAGGTCGTGCTGAGGAGAAGGGGGTTCCGGATCCGGCCAAATCGATGGTGGTTATTTTGGCTCAAGGGCGGAATGGAAGATCTTCGGGGAAGTTACTGTTTGTCTAGATTTCTCTCGCTCATTTCTCTTGCTCATTTTTCTTCAACCTGTGTCCAGTCAAAATTAATTTACTATATAATCTTGTGCATTGCTTCGAATACTCACGTCTTCATTAGACTGTGACTGCTGTCGATAGCGTGTCTGAAGTTATAGATCTAAGCAAACAGCTATGTCGTTGGCTTCGTGTTTCTGCATTGTGCAGATTGCTCGTGCGTTGCGATGCTGTACGATGTGGGACACCAGGAGCAATGCCAATGTACCTGTCGAAGTTGCATGTCATTATGATATACCGCGGGGAATCTGAGAGATAACTAGGTGGCCTCATAACTGTCGAACTGGGCGTATGCCGATGGGCGTATGCCGATTTGACCCGAAATCCGTCCCGACTGGTAGCCAGATTGTGGGTACCTGTATCTAGCATAGATTTTGGTGGAGACCTTTGTACCTCAGAACTTACGAAGAACACACACCAATTTTCAGCTAATTGACGCGTTAAAGTCTGACAATAACGTCCCACACCCACTTTTGGCCACCCCCCACATTTAGCCACCCCATTTTTTTATGCCCTCATATTAATATATATTAACTTTAACTACTTTATATATATAATATAATGCTATAATTATATAACTTTCGCTATTACTAGGGTTTTTAGACTCGCTGGATTTTTCTATACTATTTTCAAGTTTGCCCGCCTCAATTTAAGCCCTCCAAATAGCCTTAATATTAGCAAACTTTAAATTTAGGCTTATTTTAACCTTCTTGCGTTTCCTAGCCCTATTAGCATCAACCTCTACCTATAGTGCCTCAATCTTTCGCTAAGCTACTACTAATTAATATGCCCTCTTATTAAAGCCCTTCTAAACCTTCTGAAAAAGTAGGCGCTGCGTATACTTATTATTCTCTAGCTTGCTAAATACGTTGAACTGATCCTAAAGCTTATCCCTCTTCTTAGGCGTTAACTAAGGGACTACTAATATATCTGCTGCCTATTTTTTACTTACCTTACTATTAGAGAGCTCTTTATAGACCTAACTATCTAGTTTAGTAGGGGTTAATATATTCTTAAGTATTAGAGGGCTTATAAGAGGTCTAGCTATACTAATAGGCTATAAACTAGTCTATTTCTAGCTACTAATAATATTCTTACTTATTAGAGCTGCCTTATATACCTTACTATAATAAATAACGAAATTTCTCTTACTTATAACTATACTAGTATCCCATTTAGCTACTAATTTAAGCTCCTTCTTATATACTGTCTTGAGAGGCCTAAAAGCTAATTAATTAAGTAGCTAAAGGATATATAATATATATACTAGTAAGAATAGTAAGTATATCTTATTTCTAAAGTCTATATAAAAAAGCAGTAGTCTTATAGCTTCTATAACTATCTAAAATTAATAATCTAACCTCTGAGAGGTCCTCTAGCTAAGTTAAAGGGATAAAGACCTCTATTGACTACTTAATAGCTATAGAGTTAGAAGTCTACCCGTTTTCTATTGCTATAAACTTCTAGAATTTATATAGTATTAGATCTAGAGGGAACTACTACTACTAGATATTCTTGCCCTTATATATAGTAAGTAGAGGCAGTATCTTGCTAGTTATAGAGATATACTTAATTAGAGATTTCTAAGCACGCGATTCAGGCTGTTTCTTGCGGATAGAATGAGTCTCTAATAATCTAATAATAAGTCTATTTAATTCTCTACCTTCTAGAATGCTAGTCTTATCTATATTATATTAATTAGAGGCCTTAATAGCTATAATCTTAGGTATAGTGGGGAATTTAAACTATTACCTAATTATATTAGTTAAAACTCTATTAATATACTAGGAGTTAATTACTCTGCTTTTCTAGACCCTTATAGATAGGTTTCTCTTAATAAAAGACTGCACCTAGTTCTTCCCAAGAGGCTGGGAGTCTCTATAGACCTATAGGATATGTTTAGTAAAGTCCTTAAGTTATTAATGGGTTGGAGGTAGGCCTAGGGCAGCCTGGATTTGAACCTATTTAGCTAGATGACTTTCTTGGCTTGTAGAGAGTCTTTGTAGATCTGAATAGGCTATATCTCTTGCCTAGTAACCCTTTATATGATCTTTTAGTATTAATTATAGTATACCCTATTTAAGTGCAGCTTTTTTTATGATGGTACTGTCTGCGATAGCTTTAAGAGCCTGGTTGATATGATCTTTAGTATATTGAGGCATCTTAATTCAAAGAAGATATAGACGAAAAATAATAGCAATTAAAGTAAAATTGGTAAAGTTGTAGAAGATTGAAGTTAGTAGTCATCATAGCGGAGAGGCATTTTTGGGGTGGCCAAATGTGGGGGGTGGCCAAAAGTAGGTGTGGGACGTTAGTGTTTATTCCGCTGGTACCTAGTTATTGTGCCTATCTTAATATCTATAAAGTATAAATCGAGGAACTTAATTAAGGTATTCTAAATATTCTTCTCTTATAGATACTAAGTACTAGTATTCTAGTTATATTTAGTTATATATACTAAATACTATTATTTCTAATTATTATCCTCCTAGGTATATAAGATCTTTAAGGTTCTTTAAAGCTATATAGGCTTGAATATAAGAGAAATTAGCCTCTATATAAACTATTATATATGAAATAGGAAAACGTTTAGGTGAAATCAAGTAGGATGAACCTCAAGAGATTAATAACCGTAGATTAATTAATTACTATAAACTAAAAAGAATTAATTGAATTAGAAATAAAAGAAAGAGGGAATTATAACAGCTTTTTCAATAGTAACATAATATCTATGGAATAGTAAAATAGCGATATAAATAAAACGTAGGAATTTAACTATGAGGGAATACTCTAAATAAATACATATAAACGTTCTATAATACTTAACCTATTAAAAAGAGAGTAGCGAGACCGTACTTACTTATTACTATAGTTAGAAAAGTAACCTAATAGAAGAAGTGCTATTCTAGACCTGAAGTAAGTTATATACTCTATTGGGCGTTAGTAGGCGCGGATGATGCCTGCAGGCATCATAACAATAGGTATAAATAATAAGACGGTGATGTATTCAATCTTTCCTCACTGTGCAGAAGCTCACTAGCGATATTGAGGGCATAATGGCGCGTGAAAGCCTCCCACCCGCTTGGCGTATCTAGCGACTCGAGGGAAAGAGTCAGTCCATACTTCTGGAGCTTCCAATCTTAGACCTGCTACAAGCGCGTCCATCATTCCAGCAGAGGGTAGTGAAAACAGACACAGGGTACTACCGATAGCTAAAGCAAGAATGGAAAAGATATAATATCGTGAAAGTTATGGTAGCTTTTGTATTCTACCGAGGTAGCATGTCACTTATTTTGAAAGTGTTGTCTATTGTCAAGTCTTTTCTTTCACGCCAAAGATTCTTGCTACATTTTTGTAAGTTTGTTTCCAGACCATATCATCTCCTAGACTGTGATCGAATCAATCCTAACTCTGACGTGCTTCTTGATCATCGCATTTCCGCAGTCAGTCCAATCTGTAGTCGCTTCGTTGGTCTCATAGAGACTCATGTCGAACGAGGAGAAGAAGTTGAAGAAGGTGAGGTAGGTCTCCATCCAAGCAACGCTGCAGGGGTTGGCTGGTCAGTCTCTGAATCTTTGGTCGCGAGAGAAAGAAGATCACAAATGCACAACCAAACTTACTTCAGGCCAATGCAAGCCCTAGAGCCCTTTCCAAAGACAACGAGGTAGTGGTCCAAGTTATTGTTCCCCAGCCATCTCTCGGGGATGAATTGCGCGGGATCAGGGAAGACATCAGGGTTGTCGTGGACCGAGCGTACGGAACTAGAGACGGAGGTCCCCCCTGGTAAAAAGTGACCCTTCCAGATCATACCGCCGTCGGGGACAAGACGCGGAAGAATGCCGGGGACAGGCGAGGACATGCGGAGCGACTCCTTGATGCAGGCGTTCAGGTACGGCAGGGACCGAACAGTTTTGTACTCGTAAAGTCCCTGATCGTTCTTGGGCACAGTTTTGAGCTCATCGCGGAGCTTCTTAAGCTTGCTCGGGTTGCTAAGCAGGTAGTAGGTGCCCATGCTCATGGTATGGCTGGTGGTGTGAGTTCCGGCAAAGGCGAACGAGTAGGTCTCGTCCTCAACGGCCTGGTACGTCAGGGGCTTGCCCCCGTCCTCGGGGAGCAGCAAAAGATCAATGACGGTCTTGCGCCCGTCGCGGGCCTTCCCTACGCCGAGATCGTGCTCCGCGGCGCGGTCGCGGATCCACTGGTTGATGTTGGCGCGGAACTCGAACTCTCCCGGGATCAGCTTGGCGGCGATTCCCTTGGGGATGTTCAGCGCCATCCAGATGAGTATCGGGAAATGCTTCAGGAGGAAAAAGCTCTCCGAGAACGTGCGCAGGGTCGCGAGAAATGGCGGCTCCTCGTCCGTTGCCCCGATGAAGTTGAGCGTGCGATCGCAGAGAACTCGCATGATGGTGTCGATGGTGATGCCGGTGTAGAGGCGCTGGATGTCGAGGACCTTGTTCTCGTCGTGGTGCTCGTGGCACTTCCGAAGGGCGTTTTGGACAACCTTCAGAACGAGATGGGACAGTGCCTCCATAGACTTGGCGGAAAATAAGTCGTTGATGAGCTTCCTCCGGCGCCTGTGATACTCGACGTCGACAATGGCGGGGAGCGCTTCGGGAATGCCGCCAGATGACTGAAAAAAGGCAGGATCCTTCATGTACTTGGACCCAGACGAGTAGACTCTGAAAACAAGAAACCTATTAGCTTTCAGAATGTTTGGCCAGATCGTAATGGAGCATACTCATGGAAGAAATCCGGATCACTGACGTGAACTCTATCTGGGCTGACTCTGATAACAGGACCTGGGGCCAAGAGGTCAGCTTTACTGGAGGGTAGAATCATGGATGCAGGGAGATGATGGATCTCCGGCAGTTTGAGTGAGCGTACCATATTTCTCGTGAAGAGCAGGATAGTTTTTGACATACACCCCACCCAGGATAACATCTTGCTAGAATTCGTACCAGTACGTTGTCCGCGCAAGGAACGGCCCAGGTATTTTCGATAGGGGATGGAAGTAGAGTCGCCCAACTACCAACTGCACGGAGTAGACTGTGAATGCCGCGAGTAGTAGTGAAGCCCACGCCAGGGGACTTTGAGGCGTGTAAGCTGCAACGACATCAGAAAAATGACCCATCTCCACGGCAGGTCGGGGACTCGGTGTGACAACGTTGAAACGAGACCCAGTGTAACTGCAGTACAGGTGAAATGGTTGAATCAAGCACTGGGAAAGATGTTGATCGTGAACAATGTTGTAGAAATATCCAATGCCCCGACGTGCATGGCCACGTCGTACCAGGCATTGCATGCAACATCCGGCAGCCTGAATGTCCCGACGAAACATTCAAGTGCATTTACTGGATGAGCGACTGTTGGTTAATCCGGAACGCACCTGTCTTAGCGATGCAAAGGGTGCGGCCGCGTTCGTTCCACAGAGGAACGAGAAGCAATCATAACCTACCTAATGGGGCCCATCCCGGCGACGGTTCTAGGGTATGCTTACTGCAGTGTCGTATTCGGTAATAACAACGCAGACTTGTCGGTTGGTCTTATAAACAAGGGTGTATTCGTCCCCAGGATCGGAATTTGCCCTTTTGGGAAATTGATTTTACGGGCTGGCTGTGTTAGCGACGGGAAAGTGCAAAACACCGTGCTCCGTGGGGTCAGGTGGTTCGGGTCTGCCGTCTGATCGTTGAAATCAACGCCCAGGACGTAGTTGAGTGGAAAGAAAATGACATGCGTTGTTCAATGTCTTGAACACTTGGTTCGAGACCTGACAAACAAACAAAGCGTCCAGAATGATGGAACTAGCACCCGCGATTTTCCTTCACGGCGTGGATGCCGACATGGACTCGGCCTCTAGCGATGTCAGCAGCATCGGGACGGACAACGGCCGTGACTCCAACTGCACGACGTCGCCGACGGAGCCCAGAGTCACCCAGACAAAGTATCGAGATGTTGCCGAACGACCGCCGTTCGTTCGCATCCCCGACCTCTTTGGTTCCATCATGTCAACGAAGCCGGTTGTTAATCCCAATTACTTCGCGGCAAAAACTAGAAGGGATCGATGGATCTCGAGGCAAGTGGTTTCTAAGCTGTTTTACCCAGTTCAAGGGAGACTAGAACTGACGTCGGGGTTTGTCGCGCCCTGTAGCGTCATGAAGTTCGACAAGGCAACGGCAGCAAGAAACGCCAAAGTCGACTTGTGTTTTCTCGCCTCCATTTGGTCGCCAGAGGCCTCAGAGGACCGACTAGTGACCATGCTCGACTGGAATCATTGGGTTCGTTGACTTTGTCCCTCTACGTTCTCTCACAGTCCTCCAATACCCAGGCTGACCCGGGACCACGCGAACAGGTGTTTCTCTTCGACGATCGTACGATACGCCTAGAAATCACTCGACATAACTTCCATCATTAGCTACCAATACGCTTCTCTCGCAGAGTTTGACGAAGGACACCTGAAAGAAGATCCCGCGGCGGCGGAAGAAGAAGTGAGGAAGACCATTGCTATCATGACTGGGGGTGCGCCGCGATACACTCCGGAATCGAACCCCATCAGGCACGTCTTCCAGAGATGTTGGGACACTATCAGCGCTGTATCCAGTATTGGTTATTCCGCTACGGCAATATGGAAATTGGATTGAAACTAACAAAATTTGCAGCTTCCAAACAGGACGATATCTCGGCCCCGAAGGCCATGATGTCCATGAGACAGGTGTGATGCACCTCCCGCCGTCTTCAGTGTTGTAATGTGTGGAAGCCACAACCACCTGGATTCACGAGAGAGAGAGAGAAATTTCCGCACAACATCAAATTTCAGATACATGGCCCCAGAAGCAGATCTCTCCCCAATCGCTACTGATCAAGGGGGGGGATAGCTTGGTCTCTCATCAGAGAACATATCATGCTAATTCTCGATTTCCCTTAACACGCAAGAGTCACATGGAAGAGTGAACAGGCAACAAGGGCTATGAAGCTTATGGCTTTATTGGTGAAGTGAATAACTAGTCCCATAAAGCTTGAAGAGTTGAGTGTTGAGTTTGCATTTTGTTTTCCTCGCGGGTTGTATAGAATTTACGTTTGCAATCTATAACAATAACACTATGTACACGCCTCTGGCCCTGGTTACCAACCCAAAATTTGACCAGCAGCTGATGCAGTATTACCGGTTGGAACGCCAACATCGGCAATGTTCATATCTAGTAATAGCGAGAGTGAGAGCCGAGAACCGGAAATAAGACACTTGGTATTAATTGATATACCCGATAACCCCGTAGCAGCTGAATGGAGTGGATCTTCACTGGTTGAAGAGGCTCAAGAATTGAAATAACAGACATCTGCGCAACTTCGGGACACGAATCTTTTCCAGCTTATTTCTAACCATCAATTGCTCGCATTAGTTCTCACCATGGCCGAATCCAAGCCCGTCTATAGCCTTCCCGACGATGCGGTCTGGCTCAGTGAGTGCGATGGACTATTCTGCGCTTGATTGATATCATTAACTAACTCGTTTTTGAGTCACCGGCTGCTCTTCCGGCATGGGTCAGTCCCTGGCAAAGCTCATTGCATCACACCCAGCACAGCGTTTAGTGGCCACCGCACGCAGCGTCTCCAAGTTGCAGGGCCTTTTCCCAGCCGATGAGCCCCGTGTCTTGATGACGGCGCTGGATATCGACAGCAACGACTCCATCAAAGCCGCCTTCGACGCCGCGATTGGAAAGTTCGGACGCATCGACGTCGTCGTGAACAACGCGGGCTACGGCCTGATGGGGGACACCGAGTCGTTCGTGACCGAGGACGAGGACATGCAGAAGGCTCGCAAAATCGTCGATACGAACTTCTGGGGCACTGCGCAGGTTTCCGCCCACGCGGTGCGCGTCTTTCGCGAAGAGAACCCCAAGACCGGCCAGATCGGCGGTGTCGTGCTGAACGTCACGTCCATCGGCGGTTTCGCGGGGTTCCCGGGCAGCGCCTTCTACCACGCGTCCAAGTTTGCCGTCGAAGGCTACACGGAGTCGCTGAGCAAGGAAATGCGTCCTGAATGGAACGGTAAGTTTTCTCGCATTTGCTCCGCTCGCGAAAGCGCGAGCACCATACGTGGTGCTGATACCATTCTCACAGTCCACTTCTGCATCATTGAGCCGGGTGGCACAAAGACCAACTTTGCCGGCGACAGCATGTCGTGGCTCTCTCCTCACCCGGCCTACACAGGCCCAGATACCCCCACAAGATTGCTGGAAGGCTACGTCAAGAGCCCAGACATGCAGGCGACCTGGGCGCCGAGCGAGCACGTCGCGGCTGCGATGTATGAGGTCGTGGCTCGGAAGCAAGCTATTCCTCTTAGATTACCCACCGGTGGGCCAGCTTGGAGTGTGATCAAGGCTGAGTGCGAGGAGGTGGATAAGGCACTGCTTGCGGTAAAGGACCTGAGCTTCTCGGTAGACGATGGGTTGATAAATAAGAGCGGAGAGTTCCTTGCGAAAACCTTCTAGATAGAATTGTTTACCGACTAAGCGTGGAAAGAATGGGCGGGCAGAAAAGAGATAGCTTTATTAACGTCCCCCACCCACTTTTGGCCACCCCCCACATTTGGCCACCCCATTTTTTGATGCTCTCACATTAATACATATCAACTTCAACTACTTTTTATATGTATTATGATGCTACGACGATATAACTTTCGCTGTCACTAGGGTTTTTAGACTCGCTGGATTTATCTGTGCTATTTTCAAGTTCGCCCGCCTCGATTTGAGCCCACCGAATAGCCTTAATATCAGCAAACTTTGAATTTGGGCTCATTTTAACCTTCTTGCATTTCCTAGCCCTACTAGCATCAACCTCTACCTATAGTGCCTCAATCTTTCGCTAGGCTACTACTAATTAATATACCTTCTTATTAAAGCCCTTCTAAACCTTCTGAAAAAGTAGGCGCTATATATACTTATTATTATCTAGCTTGCTAAATAGGCTAAACTAATCCTGGAGCTTATCCCTCTTCTTAGGGGTTAATTAAGGGACTGCTGATATATCTACTGCCTATTTTTCGCTTGTTTTGCTATTAGAGAGCCCTTTATAAACCTAACTATTTAGTTTAGTAAGAGTTAAAATATTCTTAAGTAGTAGAGAGCTTATGAGGGGTCTAGCTATACGAATAGGCTATAAACTAATTTATTTCTAGCTACTAAAAATATCTTACTTATTAGGGCTGCCTTATATGCCTTATTATAGTAAATAATGAAATTTCTCTTATTTATAACTATACTAGCATCCTATTTAGCTAGTAATCTAAGCTCCTTCTTATATACCACCTTAAGAGGCCTAAAACCTAAGTAACTAAGTAGCTAAAGGACGTGTAATATGTATACTAGTAAGAATACTAAGTATATCTTATTTCTAAAGCATATATATATAAAAGCAGTAGTCTTATAGCTTCTATAACTATCTAAGATTAATAATCTAAATTCTAAGGGGTCTTCTAGCTAGGCTAAAGGAATAAAGACCTCTATTAACTACTTAATAGCTATAGAGTTAAAAGTCCACTCATTTTCTATTACTATAAACTTCTAGGATTTATATAGCATTAGATCTAGAGGGAACTACTACTACTAAATACTCTTACCCTTATATATAATAAGTAGAGGTAGTATCTAACTAGTTATAGAGATATACTTAATTAGAGATATCTAAGTATATAATCTAAGCTATTTCTTATAGATAAAACGAGTTTCTAATAATCTAAGAATAAGTCTATTTAATCCTCTACCTTATAGAATACTAGTCTCATCTACATTATATTGATTAGAGGCCTTAATAGCTATAATCTTAGGTATAGCGAGGTATTTAAACTATTACTTAATTATATTAGTTGAGGCTTTATTAATATGCTAGGAGTTAATTGTTCTGCTTTTCTAGACCCTTATAGATAGGTTTCTCTTAATAAAAGACTGCACCTAGTTCTTCCCAAGAGGCTAAGAGTCTCTATAGACCTATAGGATGCGTTTAGTAAAGTCCTTAAGTTATTGATAGGTTGGAGGCAGGCCTAGAGCAGCCTAAATTTAAACCTATTCAGCTAGATAACTTTCTTAGCTTATAGAAAGTCTTTATAGATCTAAAAAGGCTATATCTCTTACCTGATGACCCTTTATATGATATTTTAGTATTGATTGTGGTATATCCCATTTAAGTGCAGCTTTTTTTATGCTAGTACTATCTGTAATAGCTTTAAGAGCCTAGTTAATATTATCTTTAGTATATTGAGGAATCTTAATTAAAAGAAGATATAGATAAAGAATAATGGCAATTAAAGTAAAATTGGTGAAGTTGTGGAAGATTGAAGTTAGTGGTTATTATAGCGGTGAGGCATTTTTAGGGTGGCTAAATGTGGGGGGTGGCCAAAAGTGGGTGTGGGACGTTATCCCGGCTTGGATCGTCACCAAAACCAGAACTCCAGCTTTGCTCGACAACAGGTTGACAAGTAGGTCGAAATCCCCGGTGAAAATGACAGAGGTATTTATACTAACCCAGCCCTCTTCACAAGACGGCTCGCCATCACAGAGTCACGCAATGATGTTTTCAGCCTTTTGGCCGACAAGGTTCGCGCTGGAGAAGTTCCCAAGGAGGAAATGACGGCTCACGTCTCAACCATCACGTATGTGTCGACTTCATTTAGAGAGCCTCAATCGCGTGAGGCCTGCACTGACTTTTGCATGGCCATGTATAGGATTGCTGGAGGCGAGACGGTAGCAACCATGTTGTCAGGCCTCACATGCTTCCTGGCCCAAAATCCCGACAAGTTTGAGTACCTCACGAAAGAGATCCGCTCTGAGTTCAGAAACTACGACGAAATCAACGCGGTCAAAGCCCAACAGCTGCCATACCTGCAAGCTGTTATACACGAAGGTCTCAGACTTTTCCCCCCTGCTGCCGGTGGTGCACCTCGAGTCTCGCCAGGGTTCGAGCTACATGGGCAATACATCACTGCGGGTGTAAGTATTCCAGATTCCAAGCAGAGCATTGCTGTCTTCATAAGTAACTCATAAACCGTTCTTGAATTATATAGACCGATGTCAACATTAGCCCTTGGTCAGTTTGCCACGATCCGAAATACTTCCCAGACCCCTGGCAGTTCAAGCCAGAGCGCTGGTAAGATACTGGTTCTGCGGATATCAAGGAGGCCAGCCGGCCGTTTTTTCTTGGCCCTAGAGACTGTTTAGGACGAAAGTAAGTCAGGCTAGCGCCATAAAACAGCGATATGCCAGGATGTCCCTTTCTAAAAGCTGCTAACAATTGGGCATGTAGCTTTGCTTGGATGGAGTTGAACCTTGTGTTGGCAAAGATGCTCTGGTCGTATGATATAGAGCTAGTTAACAAAGATATTGACTTCTTGGGGGAAAGCACTATGCATATTCTTTGGTGGAAGCAAGGTTTATACGTCCGGTGGCATAAGCTGCATCATCACAATTAGCTAGGTTGTTGCATACCAAGTATGTAGTGTCGATTTGAGACTTATCAAGTGATGGCTATCAATCTGTTACTAGAATTGGCATTAGAACCGCTTTTAAATGGACGTAAGTCGCGTTTTCTGCTGTCGTCCTGGCTGTCGTTCTCAGTCCCGCCATGGGAAACCAAACTTGCACCTGGCTTGAAGGATGGCTTAGGGAAGCTTAGAAGTAGTGATATTCAATACAGCAAGACACACCTGGAAGTGCGATAATTATTCTATGAGGTAAATGACCGTCTAAGAAAGTCCAGCTGATGCTGATATTCTACATGAACATCATTTAAACCGACGATCTTGGACTTTGAGTATATTCCTGTGATAAAAGAGGCAAGCTCCTTGATCCTCGAGGCCAATATCATTTGCGAGACTAGCCGTTGGTCAGCCCCATCCTCTACAGCAAACGACCCGATGTTGATAGCCAGGACAGAGCTGGGCTCGTGGGAGCTCCTGATGGTTGAAGTAGCTTCGAGCAGCAATGATACTATTTGCTGAACGTTCTTCAGCATCAGGAGTGCCGAGCTCTGTGAGACGCAACATTCTGAAGGGCACGTGTCCACCGCTTCCAATTTGCACATAGCCTGCTTGAAGAGGAGCAGGAACCGATCCACTGGCATGTCCCCACCCCGGGTTCGAAGGGCGAATAGGTTGAAGGTCAGGTCCTGGAGACATGTACAGGAGTTCGCAACCGGGGTTGTCGATGATAGACCACGTGCATGTGTGAACTGCATCAAGTCTGCGAGGCCGGCCAACCCAGCCAGCTACTGAGGAGTGGCGTTGTCTTGGGTACTTGCCCCATGCGAAGACAGCAAGTGAGTGAGCGGTGTGTCGAGGGTTAGGTTCAAAAGTTGTTGGTGTTGGCTGTGCCGACTAGCCGTATGGCAAGTCAGGCTGGGCGTTGGTGAAGGAGAGGGCGGCAGTTGAAACAACTGAGGAAAGCAGCCGTCGAAAAGTGCACGAAACTCATACTTGTTAGACTGGTTATTCTCAACAGCCGTAGTAACCGAGTCCAGGGTGGGCATATCAAGAGCCGCCTCATGGTCGTTCACCGATCGTAATCTCTCGTCCATGTCTGCATGGGTGCGGTGTTCGCACGCAAAGTTTGGAGATGCGATATCTACGGAACTTGAAGCTTCTGCGCTTGGATCCCTGAAATGGTCGAAGGGATCAAAATGACAATCCTGGATGATGTCCCTCCACTTTGGAGAGGAGTGCTCTTGTGTCGATGTCGAAATATCCGGACCGGCCCCCGACGGGGTTTCGGGGTCATGCCCGTCATCCTCTTGGGCGTCATTCGCAGTTTTGATGGGCGATGTCGATGATTCGGTGGATTCGGTCGTAGTTCCTGATTGCCGACGGCGCCTGGACGAGTTGTATGTGCATGGCCTGCTTGTGCCGTGGCAACGGGCGCACTTGTCTTTCCCGGGTTTCTCGACACTTGACCCGGGCGATGCGGCATTCATCACATGCTGGCTGTCTCTGCCGCCTTCCATGAACCGATGAAAATGCGTTGAACTCGGGAGAGGACCTCTTGTTGCTATTGTTGAAGGACAGAGTGCCGTACATTTTGTGCGCCGACTCACTGAATGAGTCTGCAGTGTGCAGTCTTGGCGCAATCTGTGGTTGGATCCCAAGAGTCGTAGACACAGGGTCCTTCGGAGTATGTAGGAAGGCAGTTTGTTATTAAGACACACTCATTTCACGTGTGTGCCACAACAACCAACAATGCTCTCTACGTGTTCTTTCGTTTCTGCTTTCCACTCTTGGGACTTGGCGCTACATGCAGGCCCCAACACAGCCACGCCAACACTACGCGTGGTCAGCATTTTTATTGCCTCATGCGCGCAAGGCATTAAAACTGCATCCCCCGCTCCCATCTTATTTATAACGGCTGACTCTCAAATCTGCTCACAGCCAACTCGTCCGAGTGCTCAAATTCATTGGTTATAGGATCACTCGTCAACATGATGCCAGAAACCAAGGCGCTCAACGATACGTCTCTTTCGTCACACGAACAGGCTTCGCTGCCCGGTCAGGAGCTCTTTCATCCAACGACGCTCGTCCTTGCAGGCCAGGCAATCCATGCCCTGACGCCAGATTCACCGCCGCTATACTATCTCAGCCTGGGTATTGCCGACCTATCGGATATCACCACAAAGGTAGAACTATCGCGCCTCGAGCCCAACATGGACGGCTCAGGGCGCCAACGCCATATTCATGACCTGAAGCACATGCGCTCGGTGCCGGGAGGCTACGAAAAGCTGCCATCCGACTCTCCGCGGTATTACATTCAACGCACGAGCAGACGTCTGCCGGACCCCGCAGCTCTAGGGATCAAGAAAGATACTTCTATCATACCAGGAAAAGGGTTAGGGTTAGGGTTAGGGTTAGGGTTAGGGTTAGGGTTAGGGTTAGGGTTAGGGTTAGGGTTAGGGTTAGGGTTAGGGTTAGGGTTA
>JAXCEF010000637.1:0-24623 GCA_037178605.1 Colletotrichum euphorbiae | reverse complement strand
TACTAGAAGCAGCATAGCAATCTATATCTCTAGACTTTATTATTAAATTACTAAAGTCAAAAGAACTAATAACTAATACTAAGTATAACAGTATTTTAGTTATTATAGACCAACTTACGAAATACGCCGACTTTATCCTATATATAGAATTAAGTACTATAGAAGACCTTAGTTATATATTTCTAAAAACTATTATTAGCTAATATAATATACTAATAGAAATCGTATTAAATAGAGATAAACTATTTACTTCAAAGTTCTAGAGATCCCTAATCTTATAGCTTAGATCTAATTACAAACTCTCAACCGCTTTTTATCTACAAACCAATAGACAAACCAAACGAATTAACTAAATCCTTAAGATCTACCTACGCTATTATATTAATTATAAATAAGATAATTAGATATCGCTACTACTAATAGCCCAATTCACCTATAATAGTACAGTAGGAGAAAGTATAAAAGAATCACTATTCTATCTTAACTATAAATTCAACCCCACTGCATATAGAGAACTACAACAGAGCCTAGCAGCACTTAGAGCTATAGCAAATATTAAGAAAATTCAAGAAATTTAATAGGAACTTCCTAAAGACCTCAAATTCATGCGCAAACGCATGCGCAAATACGCCAACAAGAAAAAAGTTAAGGGACTAACTCTAAAGGAGGGAGATAGCATCTACCTTACTTAATGAAATATTAAAACTAAGCGACTAAGCAATAAATTAGACTATAAAAAACTTAAATTATTTCAAATCAATAAAAAACTATTAGATATTACTAAAAACTCTCACTACTAGACACTATAAAGTACTATCTAATCTTTTATATTTTACTTCTCAAACTAGCACCATAGGGATTATAAATAAACAACCTCATTATTATGGAATTAAATAAACTAGAATATAAAATTAAATAAATTATTAACTATATTAAAGATAAAAATAAAACCTAATACCTTATTAAGTAGAAGGGGTATAGGCATAAGGACAATATATAGGAACTAGCTATAAATCTCAAATACATATAGGATTAACTCCGCATATACTAGGAATAAAAAATAATAAACGAACTATAAATAGCACCCGCACCTAAGAGAACACGCAAAAACAAGACCTAGTTTATTTAACCCCATCCTATAGTTAAACTAATATAATAAAACTAACTATAAGACGCTAACCTATTTATATAACTAGGGATACTAGTAAATTAGGATGCTTCACCTAATAAAAAGTTCGGGATACTAGGATTCTAATCCCCTAAGATAGTATCTAAATCTACTATACTAAAACCACCTATAGACTAAGCCTCTAGTATAGGAGAAACTAATAATTCCTCCTCAGTAACTTCACAACCCTTATAAAAAACTATCCTCTTCTATTTTCTTAAATAATCCAGCCGCGCTATAAACTCATCCAACTCAGCCTATGCAGCATATAAGGTAGTAGCCTTTTTATATAATACCTCCTCCTCTACTACTTCAGTATCCTCTAAACGAGCCGCCTCATCTAGCAATTAATTAACTAGAGAATAAGTTAGTAAAATAAAAAATACTAGTATAGTAATAATATATATAAGTATAAACTATATTAGCTACTATATTATATAAACACCCTAAGTAAGTATACTTACTATAAACTTTACCTCTAGGGAGAAGCTTATAATACTTCCCCAATAAATAATAATATAAATAAAGCATATTAATAATAATACCAAACTTAGCAATATAAAGCGCATAATTATAATAATAAAGAGTAGAGATAGAATATAAATTCGATTTTTAAATGCGACCTAATATAGTATTAGCACTATAGAAAAACTAGGGAGCATAATTAATAGATCCCCAACCTAGGACTAATAACCTACTTATATTAGGTCTTGAGGATAAGACCTTTAAGAGGGAGACCTAATATTATAACCTATTATATAAGGATAATAACTAACTAACCTACCTAAGCGTTAGATAATTAGGATAAGATATTTATACTATAGGATTATGGGAATACTAGGGATACCCACAGTATAGAAGAACTATAGTATAAGTTACATAATAATAAAATAAAGAGTAATTAGTAGAGCGTAGAAGAAAGCGCTTAGTAATTAGTTAGTCTTACTAACTAATTATAATTACTAATATATAGAGGTAATCACCTAACAGTAGGACTAGGGACTATTCGGGACTTATATATAGTGTGGACTTAGGACTCCCAAGAATAAACTTCCATAGCTCTCCAGCAATCAACTTCGTAATTACCCTAACAGGTACTCTCAGCTTCATCTTATACTACGACCCCCTTATGAGGACTATAACTAATCACCATACCCTAGAACCCCAAGATTCATTCAGCAACATAGCATAGCAAGACCACACTGTCAACCTAGCGTCATCCCTCAGCTCCTGTTAGCAGAACCCTACTGTCGGATAGCTGACCGTAACACCGAAAGCCCTGTCAGCGCGCCGTTTTCCCCAACCTACCGTCTCTGTTTGCTAATTTTCTAACAATTATTACGTTATTATGAAAAAGTATAGCTAAGTAGAATAGAGATATCTAAGCCTCCCTGATATATAATAATAGCTCTATAAGCTAGTATTATAAACTAGTTATAGCTCTATATTATAATCCGCAAAGCATAACTAATAAAGAACGCCATATATAAATATTAAGCAGTTAAAACAGCACCTTTATATATAGGATTATAGAAACGTAAGGAGCTTACTTCAGAATGAAAAAACTATACTAGAAGTTACGTAGTAACTAGGAATAAGCACTAGTAAGCGAGATAGAATAAGCGCTTAGTAGATCTAAAAAATAAGCGCTTACTATAAGTAAGAAAAGTAACGCTTATTTTAAAGAATAGGACATATATATAGAATAGACTGAAGCCTAGCTTAAGAATAGACTTCTATAGACAGAACACCTTTCTGCGCTTTATTAAGCTTGCTAGTGTCGGTATCTAGAGGGAATTCTAGGATTTATTAGGATTTGTACGCTAGGTTGATGCTTCACAATTAGCTAATATCACCTAAGCAATGGGGATGTTGCTGAATTCTTTTGTAAAGAAACTTGACTTCGGCCTTGACTCTGGATAGGGAGAAGAAGACCGCAACTTCTATAAGAGAATCCGAAGGAAGCAAACTGTTTATGCTGTGAGTGTTCTCTGAATTCATTTACCCTATTGAGAAGGCTGGGGAACAGGTCCAGGCTCTCTATCAGCTCGTCCCAATTCCTTCTTTGACGGCATAGCTATAGCGACTCCGTTGGCCAGGGGCATTTTCTGAGAGGGAGAATTACTGACTGTCTCTACATAGAGGAGAGAGCTTCCAGTAATGTAGCATAAGGCATATAGACGATATATAGGAAGGCCGAATGCAAATGAAACTCTATGCTAATAATAGCATTATGCCTCGCTTCCTCGTCTGCAAGAACAAATATGCATAGGAGCAGCGCTAGATGCTGGCTAGTTTAGCACGGCGCTTGTATATACTCAACGACCGAGGCTTCTGTGGGCCTGCTAAGCGCCGCTATCTAGGAGAGGGACCTAAGTTTATCGTCAACAGCAAGTTTGGGGGTCAAAATTGCTTTGATTGCACTTATGGAGGCGCTGTGAACCACATCGTGTATAGGTATAGTGAATGGGTTGGGTTTGTCACACATCATGACTACTGCCCAGAATGTTTACTCACGCAAAATTGCGGAATTCTCAGACTGCTGTAGGGGTCTTTATCAAGCTTAAAGTATGGATCTATTTAACTCGTCCAGTGTAATGAATTATGGCGGTCAAATTACCTAAAACTAGACGGGAGAACCTCAATCGCGTCGACCCTAGTAAGCTTTCACCACCACCTTCTTTCCAGCATTGTGTGACATCAACCTCACAATATCCGGTGAAGTTTCACAGTGAATCACAGATACACTTCGTCCAACTTTGGCTTACCAGAAACTGTACTCATTATTGCATCCAGCATTATTACTGCTTTCTCGCAATTCACCACAATAACCACCCGATCCCACAATATAAAATCCTCAACAGGTTCTCTTCTCCAACAACCTCCTTGGCTTTTCCTCCATTAACATTGAGCAGTCGACAAGAAACAGCGCAAACCTATCCTCTCACAATTCAAAGGAATGTCCAAGCCCAACAACAAAGACCCCTACGGCTACGACGCCAAGTGGAACGCATCAACCGACGAGGCCACCGGCACCACGCGCGACCAGCGCGGCTTCTTCGACGACTACAACCAAACCACCGGCCCCAACAGAGGACGCCCCTGGATGCGCGGCACCAACGGCCTCTACAACACGGACACGCGAGGCATCATAGGCGATCCCCGAGACCCGTGGAGCCGTTTCGGGCACCCCTCGGACGGCTTCATCCCGCCCGGAGGCATCGAACTGTGCGCCCCTGGCTGGGGCGGTCGGTGGACGGAGGAGATGGCGGCGGATTACCTCGACGCGGAGGACGCAAGGAACGAGGCGGATCAGAACGCTGCTGATCGGTGCCGTGATCTATATGGAGTTAGTTCGGTCGGAGGTGGCGTGCCGTATACGAACGGTCACCGCGGTCCCGGGATCTGGGACGCTGGAGGGATAATGGGAGGTCATTGGCCCGGTACGAGGCCGGATTATGCCAATGGGTACGCGCCACCGACAAGGTCGAACGATCGGCGAAGGATGAATGAGCAGGAGCCTGTGGATTGGGTCGGTTCTGATGGTCACTACCGGCCTCGAGCCGCGCCGCCTCCGGGCTGGGAAGAAGGCGTGCAAGGTGGTAGTGCTTATTACAGGAGCTACGGCAGCGGATCTAACTCGACGGGGAATCCCTGGGTTTGACTCCACTCCTGCTTGAGGGCTGATGCATTGGTTCGATAGTCTGTCTCATAAACTTGCATCTTCAGATGCTACTGCAAATGCGCTCTCGGCATGATCAGAGTCAGTGGCCCAACATATGTAGAGATACAGTAACACCCATGGAAACAATATCCCAACTCCCACGTGATATTCTCGCCACAAGTCTAATCTCCAGCCAACAATGCAACAACAGTGCGTACGGCAGTCATAGGTCCCTCGTTGTCCCGAACAAGCTTAGCGAAAACCTCAGACGCCTTTGCCAAAGAACCGCGTTCATCTCCGTGGCGCCCTATGTCTTGTTAGCTCATTTCAGCAGAGAGGTTCAGGTGAACTCACATTTACCCGGCATTCCAATCATCAAGCCAACCTTACTCTGTGCCTCGCCCGTCCAATCAAAATCAATCCTCCACTGTATCCTCAAACATGACGACTCTTCACCTACCGCATCGGGGATCGGTATCTCGAACGTCATCCGGCCCAGATGGGGCAACAATGCACCGCGACTGAGGATGTCCTTGTCGCCTGAAGCATCCGCTTCCTGGCTCTGGGAGTCGTCTTCGTCCTTTCTGCGCTTCTTACGCCTAGTTCTTATCTTGGCGACACTTTCAGCCAGCTTTTCCCTATCTCCCAGTTCGCTCTCCAAAACAAGCCACAATTTGGCTCGCTCGACGGCAACGCGATACCACTCGGCCATAGCCCAGGCGACGATGCTGACGTTGCGCTTCATGTGGGAGTTACAGTCGTCAGAGGTCACCTTATTGATGAAAGGGCGCACCTCGGCAACGGCTGCTTGCTCCAGTCGCGGCACTTTGAGACCAACGATTTGCAATTTTCTAGTGTCAACCGTCATATCGATCTTGGCCGTAAATAGTCCCGCAGGGTGCGCGGATCTAATGTCGATGGTATGATGACGCAGCAAGGGGTCTTCTTCGCTCTCGCGAGGCAACAAGTGTGTGGTCCCTGAGAATACGAAAGGCGTGAACGCTTGCAGATACGGAAGCTCCTCTTCAGCCGTCATCTGAATAGGATGGTGTGAAATCAACGCTGAGAGATCGTCTTCTTCTGGCTTTGATGTAAGAGGCTGAGTCTGCCCAAGAGAGGCGAGCGACAGCCATGATGTAGGATTCATCGCCATATCAAACCACTCCTGGGCCGCGTCGGGTTGGGTTTCCTTCTCAGGGGGCACAAGATGCCGTCGTAGGACATCAAAGAGTTGCCCCTGGCGGGAAGCGGGTATAGGGAGATCAGTTGCAGACCTAAGTGACTGTACTCGTCGAATCCGCTCATTCTCCTCCGTTGCAAACTCCAAGTCGGCCTCAAGTCTAGCGATTTCTGCCTTGAGCTCATCTTTTGTTTTCCCGAGTTCCGCGTTCGGGTCCAGCACTGGTATCTGGCGTGCTTCGTGCGTTCCCGATGGTCCTTTTCTTGTTCTTCCCCTGGGTCTCTTGGCCGGTTTGCTCGGACTTGTCTCGCGCGCCATCTGGGCCATGGCCTTCTTGGAGGGCTCCTTCGTCATTTGAGGGAAGTCGGGTGGGCGCAGGGGGGGTTGTTTCAAAGGCGAGCTTTTGGCCGGAGACTCAGTCCGCCGCTTCCGCTTTGACGGGGTATCATGGATTCCACGAGGCGGGGTTGTCACCACGGGGTCGTCCTGACCTCTCTGCGTTGGCGTAGGAGGGAGTTCTGGCTCTTCCTCCGGCTCAGGCTCTATGGGTGGTCTTTGGGCGATTGCGCCCGGGGGTGGTGAACGAGGAATACCGCCACGAGCGAAAGGATTTATCTCGGGCTCTGGACCTTCATCGGGAGGGAACGGCCTCGGAACGGGCTTCCCAGAGGACCGACGTGGCCTAGACGCCAGTGTTCCGCTGGGCCCCGTTCGAGAGGAACTTGGCACTCGTCGTGCGGGAGACTCCAGCATGGAAACAGACGGACTCGGCTCAGGTTCAAATATGTTCATACTTGGGCGTGCGGGTTGGCTCGAGAGAGAAGGCCGGGACTCCTGGCTTTGGGTCTGCGGCCCCTCTGCAGGAGCGTTTGGTGTGTCTCGTGTGGCATTTTCGTCGGCAATTTTTGATGGACTCAAACTTCGCCTCCGTAAAATGTTGGGGTTCGAACGCGCAAGACTCGATCTTGTGGGCGACGCAAAGGAAGGGCGTCTTTGCCTTGGGATCGGTATTCGACTTTGCGGTGGGGGAGGACCGGGGGGAGTGGTCGACTCGTTGTTATCATGCTCGTCGCGATCTGTGCTTAGACGTGTGGAGGTCCTCCGCCTTTTGGGGGGGGACTCTTCCATGTTTAAGGCGCGTCGCGAAGCCTATCCGACCATGTCGAGCTTCGAATTGGTGTCGTCAAGGCCAAGTTGATGCGAGGGGCAGTAGTTGGGAAGGACTGCACGAAGCTCCAACTTGAGCGTGTGGTTGTAGTGGGAGAGAGCGCGTCTGTGTACCTCACCTTGCAATGCGACCTCACCGCCTTCCGATTCGGGTTGGTATTGAAAGTAAACAAGGATGACAGGCGCTCGAGCTCCTGGCAGCTCTGTCTTCGATTCAGGGACCAAAACTTTCTTTACATTCTCGAGATGATTTTTATTTGCTAATCGAACTTTTCTTCTCATTTTTTTGTCAATATCTCTAGCCACCCTTCGACTCAATTCTTCGTTTCCTTAACAATTGTCACATAATTCCTTGATGCTGAATGGCTAAGACGATATTCCCACGTGACCTTTCGTAGCATTACATAAGCGGAAGTCTTGGACCGATGACGTCCGCGGCTATGACCGCATTCCAATTGCGCGCTTGCTTTCCCCTTCCCTTTCGGGTCCTGCAGTGACCGCGGACTTGGTCTCGCCTCACTCAGCCACCCAAACCTCCAACTTTCCAATTCCAAATCTGCTGTTGAATTGGATCACCAAAATAAGCACACCAAAATGTCGACTCCCGGGCGAATCCTCCCGCGCCTTCGGCCCATGGTGCCTCGCATCGCCCGCCCTCCGCGCAAAGCCTTCATCACGATCCAAGCCCAGACTGGCCCCGACCCGATCGAGCCCTCCAAGCCTCAAGCACACCCGCTAGGCGCCTACTACGAGACGATCCTCACGAAGCCCCAACCCATCCCCGACGAGAAGCCCGAGGAACCTCCCTCGTCCTCCGCCGGCAAGCAGGAGCAGCAAGGCCGTAAGACCTCGCCTCTCTCCCCAGCCCATCCGGAACCCTCTGCTGAAGCTCAATCCGCACAGCCGGTGCCGACACCGCCCCCACAGACCGCGGCTGAAAAGGCCTCCATTGTCTTCGGCTCCGCCCTGGCCGGTCCTGCCGAGCGCAAGAAGCGCCTTGAGGAAATACGGAGTCAGAGTACGAGGGTTGCCGGGGTTTTAATACCTCCGCGACCCGAGGAGCCTGATAATTGCTGTATGAGCGGCTGCGTGAACTGCGTGTGGGACCGGTTCAGGGAGGAGATGGAAGAATGGTCGGCGGCGAACGCGGAAGCGCAGTTGAAGTTAAGGGAGGAGCAGGCGGCCAAGGGCCAGCCGGTCGCGGATACGGTCAGCATGGACGACGACGGCGGCGGTTCAGAAACAAACTGGGTACCAAAGGACCCGAAGATCGCCAAGGATATGTGGGACGAGAAGCTGTATGGGGACATTCCGGTTGGCATTCGCGAGTTTATGAAGACGGAGAAGAAGCTGAAAGCGATACATGCGAAGGAGGGCACCCTAGGTGGCTAAGGAGTTACGGGACTTGGCCCAAACCTCTCTTTGTCCTGTTTCCTTGTTTTCTCGTCTAATAGCCTGCGCCGGAGTTTCGTTGTCACAGATCCCCATCAGCGAGCTCATAGACTTGTTTCAAGAAACCAGAATTCTTCTTTGAACGCTGTAGTCCAGTGTCTGGGCATTTTACCAGCAGAGTGTCCCCCCCTTCCACTTCATGTGTTTTACAATAGATGTCCATGAAAGAGCGTGTTGACATTCACAGACACATTGTTAAGGACAAAAGGAGGTTCACGAAGCCCCGGGGAAGAAGAAAGGGGTCAATTGATGGACGCGTCAATGGCAGTATGAGCCACACTGGGACGATTGGAACCAAGCTCACGTCAATGGGAGACGACTAAGCAGGACACGACTAAGCAACCACGATTTTCGTTTGCGAATATGAGGTGCCAGATGGTATTTTTACTGGAAGAATCTTCTCTTACCTCACGCCATCACCTCGGTCGTTCCCAGGAATATCGCCACGAAGATGGCCGACTCCAACGTCGACCGCGACGAGGACGAGATGGAGAAGAGCTCCTCGTCTCCCTCAAAATCCCTCCCCCCCGAGAATTCCTCTCCTGCATCTTCATCTTCGTCTTCGGCCGCCCTCAGTTCCGCCGCTCCCACTACCAGAAACGACCGACAGCTCCCGAATCTCGTCAACCAGACCGTCACACTCTACTACGCCCGCTGCAAGATCCATCTTAGCAAGGCTGTGCATTTGGTCACCAAGGAGTACACCTTGCCCCGCAACGAGCGCATCGTCTTGGACAGCGCAGTGGCATCCCAAGTGGTCAGTAAGCGCATGCAATTCTGGACCGGGGAATTTCCGCGCCAGCTCGAGCAGATTCTGGGCGCTGGACACGTCTTCATTTCCCACGCGTCAAACGCTTTCCCGGATGTCACCCGCCAATTCGTTGTGACCGACCAAGAGGGCCGCTTACCCGTCGCGGCCAAGGTCGTCATGTGGCGCATCTGGCCGATTAGCTTGACCGTCATGCGCGACTTTGCATATCGCCAGCTCGCTTCGGCATCTCTTCTCAAGGATGCTCTCCGTTGCCTTGAGAACCATAGCCTACACCCCAAGGCCTACCTTGGCATGCTTCGCAACCCTGATGACACCGGGTCCATGTCCTACAACTTCAACCTCTCTACTCGCTTTGCATACCTCGACCAGATCATCCACTACACCGGCAAGCATGCTGTCATGGACATGGCGCGGCAGATGGGCGTCACCCTGGCTATCGTTCATTACGACCTACACAAGGACGGCAGCCACATGAAGTTTCGTATCGGACGCGGCCCCGTGCTTATCAAGAAGAAGACGAAAAGAACCGCTTCTGACTGCGTCACCGTCGCGAAGGATACCGAGGGCAGCGCTGCTCCCGAGATCATCAAGATCAAGAAACCCGGTGCTGTAAAGCTTTGGTTGACCGGCCTCGGCGAGATGAAAGACCTCGAGGAGTCGAACGGCGTCTTGTTGGTTGATGTTGGCGGCTCAGTCTAGGGCGGCAAGCCCTTCTTCCCCCGTCCTGACGTTGCTCCCGCTTGGGTCTTTGAGGCCTTCTGGGAAGCCTACCTCCACATGGGTGACGCAATCATCAACTGGAGGGAAATTAAGAGACCTCACGATGCTTACATGATTCTGAAACTTCGCAGTCTGGTCATGGGCAATCTAGTCAATCGCTTGTCGACGTTTTGAGTGGCTGGATCGCAGCCAGTCTAAGATAAGGTCAATCCACAGGATCAGCACTTGGCTCGCCTGAAGCAGGGCAGAAATGAATACAAGCTGTTTGGCTCAAGACGTGCAACGAACAGGTGAATTTAGTCCTGAAGCTACATGTGAGATCCGTGAGAACCTGAGCTACGACGTCTTACAATACCAACATGGGAAGTTGTATGAAGCTCCAGGCCATGATCGAAAGGCCACGTCAGCTTGACATGCGTTAGTATACACGGCTGATTTAGTCGTTTAAGAATGACACTTGCAATGCTGTACAGTTACCGTAACAATGCCATTTAGTCGAACGCATAAACGAATAAGTTGAAGTAGACGTTCTTTCACCCACAAAAGAAATATAGACATCTTGAGGACACCCAAGCTATGGGACACCCGAGCATACGAGGCTGAAGACTCTCCTCAAGATGCTATTCTTGATCACGCAAAGCTTTCAATGTTAGGTCTAACCCAACACGCACCCATCATTCACTGCCAGGGTGTTGGATGAAGACGGTTCTCGGGCGATTCACTCAACGAACAGTGGTGAATGTCAAGAATCCGCTCTCTTTCGCAATACTGCAACGTCAGCAGGCCACAGAACCAAGATCATTCACTTTCACGGGAGATTTAGAAAGGATGTTATAAAGCTGGGTGATCCCGCCTGCAAATTGCGTCTCTCAAAAACACAGATCACCGAACAGAGAAGAAGAACAGACGCCACAAACTCATCAACAACCAATTTCCAAACCAGGCAACCTTCACAGAAACAAAACAACATACACAATGGCTCCCGGAGTTCCATCTTGGTACAAGTGCGGAAAGTGCGGCGCGCAAGGCGCCCACTATGCCGCCAACTGCCCCGTCGTCAACCACCCTGAATCGGCGGCTGGCAGTTCGGGCTAACATCTGAGTTGCTTCACGTACACGGTATGAGGAAATGGAGTAGGGGAGATAACCCGTGGAACTCTTGCAAAAGGATTACAACAAAGTAGTAGTAAAATTCAATACAAGATATACACCAAATCAAATAGTGAAGTCATAGCAAGTGAGACAGAGAGGTAGTATCTTGGGGGTCTGATATTCGGCTTGTCTCCATGGGCCGGCTGGAAGTCCAGGCTAACCCCTTAGCGTGCTGGAGTCCTCTACAGTAGGTGTTGTTTGTCCACAGTAGCCACGGATCCTGGCAATATTGCGTGCGTCCCGAGTTTTCGAATTGGCAATGCTTCCCGAACCCCTTGGGCTTAGCTCTCATACGCACCAATGGCGCGCGAGACGATGAGTCGTTGGGGCGACGGTTAGATTCAAGGTACCCACCCTTCAAGAAGAATGACAACTGGGCCGGGGCCATCGTCGTGTAAAGTCTGGGATGAGAAACTGGAAATATCATTTGTAAAGTGTGTGCACAGGCAACTCGACGGTATGCCCCTAGGTATCTTTTACGGACCAAGCCTCCACGGCCAAGCCCGGTCTAACTCCCCGCTATGGTCCCTCGTGACTCGTCTCAGATCACTCGTCTGTGGGTATATATACCTCGTCTCGCTCGACGTTTCTTCTACTTGCTCTGCTCGGCACCATGGCGGTCGTGCTCGTCGATGTCGATGGCCTCCCAGGGGTAGTTGATCCAGATGTCCTTGACGGTGCGGGCGACGAAGTACTGACCGTTCTTCATCATTTCCTCGGGAAGAGAGCCCTTCTTCTGCTTGTCCTTGTTCTACGAGCGGTTGTCAGCGTCGTTCTCCGGATCCGAAGAGCACCTGAAAAAGGAGGGTAACGTACGTGCAAGACGAAGATGCCAAATTGCGTCTTCTCGCCCGTTCCGCCCATGCGCTGGCGAGCAGCCTCGACATCCTTCTCCAGCTCCTTGACGGCGTACTCGAGGGTGGTACGGGTGTCGTCGACCTCATCCACGATGAGGATGCGCTTGCCGATCAGGTGGCCCATCTCGCCGAGGGCGCTCAGGTCGAGCCACTGGGTACGGGTGACCTTGGTGCCGGGGACCTCGGGGGCGCCCGGGGTGGCATTGCCGCCCATGGTCTCGGGGAGTTGCTCGTAGAGAGACAGGCCGATGGCCTGGATGGGGATGTTGGGGCTTCCGGGCTGCTTGAGGAAAGAGCGCAGGATGCGGGCGGGAATGAAGCCGCCACCGCCGATGGCGATCATCAGCTGGGGCTGGAACTTCTCGAGGATCTCGGTCGCGGACTCCTGGCAGAGCTTGTGGACCTGTGTTTTCCCGAGGGTGTCAGTCCGAACGGGAGCACAGTGTCCGTTGGGGAGGAACAAGGACGAGGACGTACATCGTTATACGTGACGTAGAGCTTTTCGACCATTTTGGCGGCGGTGGTTGTTTTTTATTGGTTTGCGGGGTAGGCTGGATTGCTGCAGATTTGGAGACGGGGATGTCTTTGACAGGTCGTTTCTTTTTGTTTGCCGTGAAGAGATATATGACGAGTCGAAACGCAAGTACGTGGAAAGGGGTATATAGCTATTGGAGAGGGAGAGAAAGGGACTGGAAAAGGAAGAAAGAAGCTTAAGTAGAGTCGGAGGGGCTCAAAGGTGCCGCTATTCACACCCACCGCCGAGGCGGAGGCATTCGAAAGAAGAAAAATAAAATAAAAATAAAAAAGGACCCGGCGAGTCACTGACCGACCCCTCCTCCATCGGGACCTGACCCCGCGACTGCCACTGCAACAACACGCAGGCACTGATGCGCCGCTGGGAGAAAAAGAATTTTTACTGGTGCTGGCGAGCCCCGCGATGAACCCGTGCCCTGCTTCACATGTGGACCCGCATTGCTGCGCCCCACATGTCCGTCATCTGCTGCACCTCAGTGGCTGTCTCCCGCTGTTGCTCAGTACGACGCCTTACAGGCTTACAGAGTCCGTCGGAGCTCGCCGGCTACCCGGGGCATTTATAGCCAATCACCAAGCAGTACCAGACTATTGGCCAATGGGATACTCCAGAAATCTCGAGATCCAGGCATTTGGCCCAATCCCGATTCCCACCTTCCCTTTCGCATTCCTGGACGGAGGCTTTTCATTAGTGCGTCACTGAGTTTTCCATTTCCCCCTGTCCATGAGGAATTTCACGATAATTTCCAGGCGACGTAGAACTTCTCGATTTGTGGTGGCGTCTGCTGTGGTGCTCATCGGAGATCGTACAACATCCAACTGCTGCAGCGTGTCACTACCGGCATCATTACCCCAACAATATGCTGGCACCCGGAGTGCACCTACATCCAGTTTAGTTGTGGCATTGCAAGTTATCAAGAGATCTTGCGAAGTGGGTAAGAAGTGAGACTGAATTGCTTTGCAGAACACGAGGTTCCGACAGAAGAATCTCGTCAGAATGCACGATTTGTTACGGAAAGTACGTCTTACTTGATTTCTCTTCTTCCAAAACTCACGAGGCAACATATACCAAATGGGAAAACGCGGGCTTGGCTCTCTGAAACCCTAGAGAATAAGAATAACTACACTCAAACTACGCTGTCGCTATTCCTACAGATCATGAGCGACCACCTCAATCTCAACTTGCATCTCGTCAGCGTCCAGCCGCGCGACTCTGAGAGTCCACAGCGTCCGGGAATTCGGCATCCATCTACGGACGTTCCCGAGCATCGCCTCCCGCGCCTGAGGCTTCAAACCCACATAATATGACTTGACCATCAACACCTGCTCCCACCCCTTGCCGCCCACAGCCTTAACGAAGTCCAAGTTCTCAAAAGCTTGATCAATCGGAGCGTTGGTGTCTCGGTGAAAGCGGCCTCGCTTTCGATCCCAACCGCCTACGAAAGAGGTCGACAGTCTCTCATTCTCTTTTCTCTTGGGGACTACGAGCGCTGACCCTGTCCTGACACCCAAATCTGGTTGTCCGTTCGACGTTTCTTGGTTATATAAATAGGGCTCCAGATCTCGGGATACCAAGCCTTCGTAGTTGTGGGCTTGAGATGGGACATCTTGATATGCGAATTTGTCGATTTTGATCAGCGATCATGATGTCTCAGTTAGTAGTGAAGAGGTAGCATCCTGAGTAAGTGAGCAGTTTGAACAAAGATGCGAACCCGAGACTATGACTTTGGACGCTACGGAGACAAGTTTCGGACGCTCATTCAATCAAGCCATTTGAGGTTCGGTAAGCACAGTGGTAACTGACAAATCAGCAGATTTTGTCAGTCCAGGAATATAATTTCCGCAGCAATACACGAACTCATCGATTTCGTAGTCTCGCCTTTGACCAGAGGAATTCTGACCTTCTGGGTTGCGTTTGTCTTTGCGGTAACTCATCGGTGACCAAGTAGAAGCATGTGAGTAAATTTGCCGCGCTTCCAATGTCTTCTCGGTAATCCTTTCCTACGTTCATGGATCTCGTGAAATGACCAAATAATATTTCAGCAAACAAGCGGCTTTACGAACTGTTTCAACAAGTCCGCTCTAGCCTCTGTAGAGATACCGAGTCGCTGTCAATCAATTGTCTAGTTTATCGACGTACGCAGAACCAGACCAAATCCACAAACTTTCATACCGAGGCAATATTCACGTAGACTACAATGACTGGAGGCGAGTTGACTTGTTGATAGCTGGACGAAGTTGCGGAAGTGCAGGATGATTCTAATTACTGCTTGACTCATGTGTTTGAGCTCAAAACAGCAATGTGAAGAATGACAGCAAAAGTGCCCAAGTATCGCTGCTATCGCACTCGAGGATGACATGCTCTGAAATATCGTTTATACGCATTCTGCACTCGCGGTCTCAGGGCTGTCAACCACGACATCAATCACGATTGTCCTTGTTGTAACAATTTCTTCATGTCTTGAATTCGACTCGGGTATCGTTGAGGTAGCTGTGCATCTCTGCCTCTTGATGAGGCTACTCCAGTGGTGCTGTTTCCCGTCAGATGCTTTTGGGTGATTCGTCAAGCTTCGTGATATCTTCAAGACTTGCGCCCGTTGAAATGAACTACGGTCTACCTTACATAGCTCACTAAAGTCGCTCGCGTGTCGCACGCTTATCGAACTTGTTGTCTCTTGCTTAGCTCCTGGGTCTTGGCCCTTGGCCCTTCGCCTACCTTAGTTCACCGCCACGGTCTTGGCCTTTTCCTTCACAACAGTCTCGGTTGATGCAAGGCGTGTGGTTTTGGCGTTGTGAAATTCATTCTCGAATCGAGAGGAAGACCGCGACCCGTCTAAAACAGTTTAAGTCAGGGGAAGAAGATGAATTCGGGGCTTGGTTCTTGGCTGCGTCGCTGGTCTTGGCGCCACTCCCGCAAACTCTTTGTGTGATTGTGACCTCGATATTAGTGTGGAAATAATGGAAAACAGAATCTCAAGACTCAAGAGCTGGTTCACGGCATGCCAGATGCTTTCACTTCCAAAGCCCTTTAAGCAGAGTGTCATCTGTCGGCAGCAGACCGACATGCCCTAGGATAAGTGGGTCCACCGACATGCCGTGTTGGCGGGGTGCTATCGGCTCCGAGAAGCCGCTCGCCGTCCCGCGGTCTATCGGTGGCATTGATCAATTTCGGCCGTCAATGCCTTCGTCCACATACCGAGCCGCCTGGATTGTGTACCATTTCAGCTAAGGTGTGTAATGCGCTTGGCGATGGCGCGCAAGCCCGCGTGACTCGGGTGCTCAATTGAATTGAAGGATACATCATACCGCAAGCCAAAAAAATTTGAAGACCGATTGTAGCTCCGGAACGACAACAATTGAGGGCGCAAATGGCTCTGAATCTCTCAAAACAAATGAATCGGTCTCATCCACCAAAACACCACAAACCAACCTCGAGCTGCCGCCGACTTGCCGCCTGCCCAGCGATCCTTTAGATGCAATCTTTCAGTTTAGCGATATAGACGGGGGGTACCGAGTGGTAGCAGAATTACTCGTACTTCGGAGCCTCGACTAAACAGTTCGTTGATCTGCGAAATATAGTGGGTTTCACTGGGTCTCACTCCATTGTCTTCCTTCCTTTCATGTCTCCCAAAGGGTCTTTTCGGCACGCGCGGGAAGTTGGAACGCTTTAGCGGAATGGGAGGATTCATAATTTCATTACCCAGTGTCTAGGCCAGGGTTCCGAAGGAGCATTTGCACCCTATGCTTTTTCAGACTTAGGCAAAGCAACGCACTGCTTTTTTAGCTGAAGCAAGCATATCTCGCCAAGCCCTCTAATTAGCTGAAAGTAGACCCTCTATATCTAATTCTATAGATATATAAGTAGTTTATTGAGGGGTAGGCTTTGATTATTAAGTAGGTAAATAGAGAGATAGCTATAGAAAGAGTTATATTAAGTTATTAGAATATAGTTAGTTTAAATATAATATAAGAATAAAATAAATAGTATATATGGTAAAGGAGTAAAGGGTATATATGCTTTTATGCCCTACTATTAGTGGGAGGCTAAGGGCTTAGAACTAGCTATTATAATTATTTTTACCTCCCTATGAGATAGTATAGGAGGGAAGTTCTGAAGGAGCGAATTTTTTTCTTTGTGAGTAGTCGCATTAGGCCGGAATAATCCCCTCCGCAGACCTAATTAGGTATAGTAGTAAGTAGTCCCCCACCTATTCTGCCTTTTTCAGCTAATGCAAAAGCACTGCTTTTCTCAGCGAAAGCGGAAAATTCGGAACCCTGGTCTAGGCATCCACCACCAACCTGAAGCTCAAGAGGCGGTGCAATAAATGGCAGTCAGGGAGAAGGGACGTGTTGTCCGGTCTCTTCAGCTGGACAAGGTGCTTGCATGCTGCTTGACTCCTCCTTCTCCAATCATCCCAAGAACGAACGCCTGGAACGGGCCGTTCTACATAGCGCCAGTCTGCAACTCGAGACATGCACAAACGGTTGACAGGATTGGTGATCCTCGCTGGTTTCTCGTTTTATTCAGTAGAGTGACCAGTGGCCTACTTATTAGGCCGCCGAGTTATGCTCGATCCTACAGTCCTAACAACATTGAACAAGCCATCCAATGCATTCGATTCGCTTGGCCCAAACGGTGGCACCCCACCCCAAGCTTGCTTCGCCTCCCAAACTAATCTTATCGTCGCGAAACTGGGAAAAATGTACGCGTTTAACGGTAAAAAAAGGGGGGAGCGCTTGGCGACAACCCTAAGAAGCTGCTGCTGGCGTAACCCCCCTTTCTCGAGCAGCAGCGCGGCTCCGCCCCAGCTCTGTCTCCAATCTTGAATCTCTTGATGTTCCTTCAATTCGAACTTCGATCCCAATTAGCGACGTGACGTCGCGTTTGCTTGGTTCGAATTCAATTGAAACCCCTCGTCGCTCTCTTTGGACTACGTCCGTCCACTCTTTGAATTGAATCTCTTACGGCTTGCATTCTTTATGCCAGCACGTTCTTTGCCTTATGCTTGCTCCCACGCTCCTTTGAATTCCCTAGCCGGCCGACTGTCCTGCGCTGCGTCACGGCTTCATATCGTGAGTTGAGGCTCTCGATGTTGTCTTTTCAGGACGAGCTAAACCAATTGACCCGACCAGAGTCGAAGCACTCATCGACGACAAACCCCACGAGCAGCCCAACATGCGATTCTCACGACTAGCACCGTTACTTACCTACATCTCCCTCGCCGCCCTGCTACCCACCGTCTTCGCCGAAAGAATCCTCCAGTCCCTCTCCCTAAACAGCTGTCAGAAAGAATCCGACTTCTCCGCCTCGCTCTTCACCGTCGTCGTATCCGCCGACAACGGAACCGTTCTTTGCAATGTCGCCGCCGTCGTCTCCGTTGAGGGCAAGGCCGTCTTCGACGTCGCCCTCCGCATCTACGGATACGAATACCTCCGCCAGACCATCAACCCGTGCGAGATGAACCTGCAAGGCCTGTGTCCGATGAAGCCGGGCAAGATCAACATGGAGTTCTCCTTCGAGATTGGCGATCAGCTCAACCAGGTGCCCGGAATCGCATACACTATCCCCGATCTCGACGCCACCATCCACGCCCTCATCAACATAACCGACACCGACACGACCGTCGCTTGTATCGAAGCCGATTTCTCCAACGGCAAGACGGTCAACCTCAACGGCGTCAAGTGGGCCACCGCCATCATCGCGGGAATGGGCCTCCTGTCTGCTGGTATCGTCTCGGCAAAGGGCCATACCGACGCCGCGGCGCATCTGGCCGCGAACGCCCTCTCGTTATTTGGATATTTCCAAGCCCAAGCCTTCGTCGGCCTGACCGGCGTCCACATGCCGCCCATCGTGCAGGCCTGGACCCAGAACTTCCAGTGGTCAATGGGAATCGTGCGGATCGGCTTCATCCAGGACCTGGCGACGTGGTACCAGCGCGCCACCGGAGGCGAGGCCGCGGACCTGCTCACTGACATGAAGAATTACTCCGTCCAGGTCTCCAAGCGATCCCTCGACGTCATGAACACCTACGGCGGACCTGTCAAACGCGCGGTCTCGGCGATCGCGAAGCGCGCCAACCTAAAGCTCGACAACGGCTCGTACATCGTTTACGGAATCCAGCGCGTAGCATTCAAGGCCAAGATCGAAACCACGAACCTCTTTCTCACGGGTCTCATCATCTACATGGTTTTCGTCGGCTTCACCGTTGGCTGCGTCGCGGCCTTCAAGGGCGGACTCGAAATCGCGGCCAAGAAGGGCTGGACGAAGGCGGACCGTTACATCGAGTTTCGTCGCGACTGGAAGATTACCCTCAAGGGCATCCTCTTCCGTCTCAACCTCATCGGATTCCCACAGATTGCTGTTCTGTGCCTGTGGGAGTTTGTGCAGCACGACTCGCCCGCCATCGTGGTCCTTGCCGTTTTCTTCTTCTTCGGCACCCTCTTCACCCTGGTCTGGGCGTCATGGAAGGTCATTCGCATCGCAAGACAATCGATCCTCACCCACCAGAACCCCGCGCACGTTCTGTTCTCGAACCCGAACATCATCAACAAGTGGGGCTTCCTGTACGTTCAGTACCGCGCCTCGGCATACTACTTCGTTATCCCTTTCATCGCCTACATCTTCATCAAGGCGGCTGTGATCGCCTTCGGCCAGGGCACGGGTGCCGCTCAAGCGATCGCCTTGATTATCATTGAGGCCGCCGCCCTGATCGCCGTCAGCGTCTTGAAGCCGTTCATGGATAAGAGCACCAACTCGTTTAACATCTCCATTGCAGCCATCAACTTCATCAACGCCATCTTCCTCCTCGTTTTCACCAACGTCTTCGGCACCCCCGGCCTCGTGATTGGCGTCGTTGGCGTGATTCTCTTCATCGTCAACGTCATCTTTTCCCTTGTCCTCTTGCTTATGGTCCTGATCTCGAGTATCCTGGTTTTCTGGCGCACCAAGGGCCAGCCGATCGAGTCTAGCCAGCTTAACGATCCGAACGTGCTTGCGAAGCGCGAAGGCACGGAGAACAAGTCCCTGCTCGACCTCGACGAAGACGACAAGCCGCTGCACAGGAGGGAGTCGGTGAGGTCGTTGTACGGGGGAGAGAAGGCGATGGAGGATGGGAGGAGCATGCCCAAGGGCGGGGCTGATAGCCATGAGATGTCATATCTGTCGTCGCCAACAACACGGCCTGCAGTCAGTCCTGCAATGCCCTTGTTCCCTGCGGACCCGTCACTACGCCCACTTACCCCGACGACACCGCGGTCACCGGCTGGCAATGACCCCCCACAAAGTCCATTCGCGACAATGGATGAATTTAGGTCGAAACACAATAACAGGTGAGTCACTCATGAAAGGCATCATGGGCTGAATTGGTAGCTAATATATACGACAGTCCATGGCAGCGCGGCGCTGGTTACGATCACTAGATTTGGCGAACACCATCATTTGTATTTATCACGCTGGTTCCTTAGAGTTTACATATAACTATATAAAGAGTAAATTCTCTGAAAGTTGGTTATCTCAATGTACTGACACCAGCCTCCCTGGACTCTTACGGCGTTCAGTTTCAAGAGGGGGTTTTCTGGGTGGATTACATTACTGACCAAGCTCCTGGCCCTCCTGATGAGCAAGGACTACACTAGTGTTTGATCATGGTCTTACCGACTGTACAAAGACCCATGACAGACCAACTTAGAACGACATGAATTCAAACGCTAACCCTCCTTAAAGGCTGCCTGCTCACTTGGAAACCATAAGAAAAACCTCGCCGCTGTCCTCAAGCAAGTTCCGCTTCGACGATACCCTCTCCCATATCGATACCCCTCCAGATCTTGACAACCTTCAGCCCAGCTTTCTCAACAATGGCGCGCCAATCTCCCTCGGTCTTCTCCGCTGCCGCCATGCCTCCCATCATCAGAACATCTAATGACGTTACTCGTCCTACCGGGTTCCTCTCCTTGATCATGTTCTCATGGATCAGCAGCTTTGAGTACCCCCTCTCCATCGCGTCGGTGACGTTCTTCAGAATCTCTTCGATCTTGAACACGGGCCAGTCGTGCAATATGCCGTGCATGAAATACGCCCTGGCGCCCCTCACGCGTTGCGGAGTGAAGAAGTCATACTCTTGCGTCGTGTAGGCCGGATCCTTCTCAACACCTTTCAGCATCCAAGGTGTATCCTGCAGAATGAGGTCGCTGGCCGCCACTTCAGGGTGCTTTACAGCGAACTTTTTCAAGTCATGTCCCTTGCCCCCTCCAACGTCCACGACCACAGCTCGCCCGGGGCGCGCGCCTCCGACAAGAGTCTCAGTGGGGTACACCTGAGGCCAGTCCGTGAGATTGCCCCGCGAATTGCCTTCCATGGCATCGTTGAAGTCACGGGTCAGCTTGGGATTTGAGCCGACAAAGTTGAAGAACATCGAGTCCGGGCCCTGCCAGTACTGAAAGTTGCAGTTTGCGTTGTCTGTTGGATTCTGGTAGCCCGAGTCTTTCAAGAAGTCGGGCAGGGTGCGCATGAGGGGGCTGATGAGTTCATGGTAGAAGGCACCGTACCATGCGCGCAAGCCCTGGTCTGTAGCGAGGGCGATGGCCCAGGGTGTGCGGGCATAGGTGTCGAGATCTGTTTCGATGATGAGATACTGTCCCGCAACGCACCTCATCATACGTCCTGTTTTACAAGTCAGTCAGGGGGTTAGACTGCGATGAAGGTGTCTGGCGGACCGACTGATCAGAGTCTCGTCTGTGCCCGTGAGTTTTGCCAGCTTTGCACAGGTGATGGGCTTGCCGCCCGCTTCAGCCCACTTCTCGAATATGCCGAGGTCGATGAGGGTTTTGATCGCTGCGTTGCCCGCGCTACGAGTTATGACGTGGTCCCATGCGATGTCGTACGGGGTTTGCAGCCGTCGAAGGGCATTATTTAGGGCATCCCTCACACGGATGCGGTCGGCCCCGTTCTCGAATAACGAGGTATCGATGTTACTGAGACTAGTGATGATGGAGTCTGCTTCGGACATGATTGCTTTTGAGAACTATTGCTCCAGGGACGAGACGAAAGAATGAAGACCCCAAGCGCAACATGAGCGAAAAGCCGATATTTAACAGCGTCGTAGCTTTCAAGTTGGTTCTGGGGCCTCACCCGCGAGCGCAGCCTTCGGCAGCCCTTGCGAGATAATGATTGCCCCTGCACCAACAATACATGCGTCTCAAAGGCGCAGTAGTCACCTAAACTCCATGAAGACACCGAATTTGGTCGCGTGGGTCAGAATCATCGACGGCGATTCGACCGCGGCATAACGCAAGCAAACAAAGATCGCATGAAACCCTTGCACGGTCCCATGTCCAATATCTGTTGGTTCTGTTGGAGGCTCTTGGTCCTGCCAACCACAGCAACGTTGTTTGCTTGCCAGATCCACGCTGGAGTCTCGTGTACAGTGTGTTTCCCCTCCACGGTGATATGTGAACCTTTTCAGACACGGGCGAGGATGCCGAGATCGTGGGACGAATGGCTACGGCTTATCAATAGCCACGTATGCGGAGCGTCACTCGTGCTTCGAATCGTCGGTTACACTTCACCCCTGGCCTTGTCCGATGAGTCTTGGTCTCCACTTGTGCGTGTTCGCATCGTAAACTCATCTTCAATAAAATCAACGCAAAAAAACACAACCAGATCTGGTAGCTCGTCTTTGCTGCGGATTCTGAACGATCGACAACTAATTAATACCATGAGGGATTCGGCCAATGTGACACCCGCCCCCTTCGGATAAAGCACCAGCAATCGGAACTCGCTAATCGGCATAACTCCAGCAACTGCTCTGCTTTATTGGAACGTTGCCTTCGATCATCGAACCAGCATCAGAACAATATTGCAACGGCTTGATCAGCGGGTACTTTTCCCGCAAGTCGCTTCGCACGTCGGACTTCATTCCATCTTCCCTGATCAGCACGGGAGCCACCATGGAAATCTGATAGACCAGTCTTGATTAAGCCCCTGCATGGGCTTGTGGGACTTTGGAATTTTTCTCACGTCTCGAGAGGAGAGGGAACTTATCTTCACAGTCATCTCACAAGACGTTTCGTGCATCTTGTAAAGCCGGCCCAAAGCCCACGTCTCTTCATTCGTCGTGTCGTTCGCACTTTACACATCGAAGCCATGAGCAAATGCAGTATCTGCGACACCGGCCTTCCCCGGCGTTACAACCCGCTTCTCTGCGACGAGACAGACTCGCCCACCTCAACCCGGTCCTGTTCAGCTATAAGCACAACCCAGACTGGCCGCCGAAGCGGAAAAGTAACTATCCGCATCCGAGGGACCTCACGCACAGAACGAGCGATGATTTCCTTCACAGCAAAACCTGCATGATTTGCAAGGCTGTCAAAAGTTTTCTTCTCCAAGCCCATCAAGCCTATTCAAGGATGGATGATTCCGTCAAAGTACCTGTCTGGAAGCCGTTTGTGCGTGACCCCGGTGACGAACACAGGGACACGTCGGAAGAGATGGCCATTCAACGTGGAATGCTGCCAACAACTCAGAAGTGCATGCTTGCAATGTCCCTGGCCTCGACCCTAAGGGACAAGAGTAGAGCATTTTTACGCCTCTGATCCTAACATATTGCTTTACGACATGGATAATGGTGTCAAGAGAAGTCGAGTGTCTGAATTTGGGAGAGATATTTAATGAAGTCAACCTGGGGCTTGAACGTTGTGTTAACGACCACAGCACCTGTCACGTCACGTGATATGGGGTAGGTCCCCTACTTATCGAGTAGACCTTCTACCTCAATAACTCCCACCTATAGGATTAATCTTTCTATATATACCACACTAGAGAGATTTATATAGAGAGACACTTATTTACCTATAAGAAGTTTTCCTAATTATTTATATTATTTTATTATAGAGCCCTAATTATTATATAATAATATAACTCTTTTCTTTATTTTGTATTTTAATTAATCTTGCTTATTTTCTATTATAAAATTTATAAATTGAATATAATTATAAAGCTTAAGAAACTATATTCTACTCTACTAACTATAATAATAGTTAAGTTCATACTTTTGAATAGCATTTATAGATCTTAAGTATTATAAATATTAGGGTCTTCTCAGTATGCCTGTGGCAGTACTGAGGGGGTAACAAGACGTTTAGCGAAAGACAGTGAACAGAAATGATATAGCAGTGAACAGTAATGAAAGATAGGTTTTAGTATAAAAGAAGGTGAAAGTCTTGATTCTCATGTCCCATTCTAATGGTCTTATTTATAGGCGGCAGACGCTACGTAATAGTGACAGTATGCCGCGTGGCAGTAACTGTGCGTTACGGCACGTGGCAGTAACTATGCGCCATCTATATAGTGACAATAAATATAAAATAAACTTGTAATCTCTATTATATATAAACTACTCTATTTAACTAATTATTCTAGCTCAAAGTATTTAAATCCCTACTACTTAAGAAGTTTAAAGTTTAAGTTTACTATTAATATTTAATCTCTATACATTTAAATAGCTAGAAGAAATAATAAACTCTATTATACTTAGGGATAATTTATTTCCATAGTAATAGTTAATATTACTACTAATAATCATAATACTTTAAGTACTATAATAAACTCTTTACTATTAATAGAATCTTATTCTATATTATTAGTTACTTACTTATTGATAATAAGTTCTTATATTGTTACGACCTGTTATGCAAGGATAATAACCAACCAAACCACCTAGGCATTAGACAGCTAGGGCAGGACATTTGTACTACAGGATTACGGGAACGTTAGGATGCTCACGGTATGAAAGAACTATAGTATAAGTTACGTGACGATAAGATAAGACTGAGCGTGTGGTGAGAACCACTGAGCGCTTACCCGCAGTTACTGAGCGATTACTAGTACCTAATTAGTAATTAGTAATAAGGGTGAAAAGGACTATTTAGGACTTATATATAGTATAGACTTAGGACTCCTAAGA
>JAXCEF010000636.1:0-24632 GCA_037178605.1 Colletotrichum euphorbiae | reverse complement strand
GTGAGCGCTCAGTAGTTCTTTCTGCACGCTCAGTCTTATCTTATCGCCACGTGACTTATACCATAGTTCTTCCATACCGTGAGCATCCTGATATTCCCGTGATCCTACAGTACAAATGTCCTGCCCTAGCCGTCTGATGCCTAGGTGGTTTGGTTGGCTGTTATCCTTGCATAACGGGTCGTAACAATTGGGCGCGGAGAGCTATTTTATAACTTGTTGAAAATGTAGGCTGTGTTGTATGTCTTTTGTTTCTGAGCGGATTTGAGAAATATTTTCTTATACTATGAATATATTAGTTATAGCTGCTTAATAGTCGCAGAATCCTCATATTGTTCTATAATTTTATTTATTCTTAACGCCCCTTCTATATTATCGCTATTAATAACGTCCAGCAACTCCTTTGCATAGGCAGCGGTAGTCGCTACGGCGTAGTTCTGCTAGCGATTGTTCTTATGAGTATCTATATAGTCATAGACGCCCCTGATGATGAGGCAGGGGAAGTTATCTATTAGACTAGCTGCCTCTATCTCAAAGCAGATATAATTGTCCTCTAGACGCCGGCTAATCTCATCCCGTGAAATGCTATTCTTAACGACTAAGTTACTAGAAGTAATAATACTATAGTGAACTATAGGATCAGATGAAGGTTATTCTCGTCGCTTTACCTCTTGTTGAGGGTTATAATAGGCGTAAGCTCTTATCTAGCTGACTTGTAAGTCTGTATCTTTAACCCGGTTATTCGTCCTGGGAGTAGTAAGGGAGGCGTCTTTTGAAAATGTTGCTGCTAATGATATAGCGCTATGCTGATCCGGTGGCTGTATGTGTCTTGCAGATACTGTGAACAGCCTGTTGTTTTCCGCCCCTTGGTGGACGAACGCAGCATCTGGTTCCGCCTGTGCTAGTGGAGGATAGCGCTGCAACATGTTGTCTAGAATCTCGCGCGCGCGAGGCCCTCTGAGCTGTTATTTAGCCTTTAGCACTGCTAATCCTTTGAGAAGTACCTCGGGCGGAGGCGCGAGATAGCTAACGCGCTTGAATTAATTATTGTTTTGCACCTTGCCTAGGTTATACTGCATAACGCTTGGGCTTATGCTAGTCGGCTGGCTTATGATGACGTCGCTGAGATAGATATTGATTCCGTCTTCTAGTTGGGGAATGCTGGCGCTAATGCTGACTATAAGGCCGAACTGAAGATGAGGAAGAGAGCTAATTATGCTCGATGCAGTTGTCGCCGCGGATATAGTACTATACTTTCCAGCAGGCAGGCAGGTAATAATAATATTGTGGTAGAATAGACTATTAGCTATAATAACTAATAAATAGCAGCTAAACCTAGAAATAGAAAAATAGATTAAATAAACCTTATTTGAAATTAATAACACCTCATCCAAAGGAACTAGATTAGAGCTAGCTAATTACTTAAGGTACCTCTATAAGAAGGAAATTAACTCTCACTAGGACGACTAGGAAATTGCCTTTTATAGTATATCTGGACGTAAAAGAAGAAATCTCTTATTTATAATATAGGTTAAAGGAGATTATGCCTATCTCAACCCTATATATAACTAACACTATTATATATTCTAGGCTCAGTACCTCACGGACCACTATAATAAATATTAAGCTAATAAGTATAAGTATAACTTCTATTCTCAAAGATATAATACTAAACGTATTATATAATACTACCTAGAGAACTAACTCCCCATGTGGGACTTAGCCTAAATAATTAATAATAATATAGCATTACTTAAACTATATCCTCGCTACCCTATAATATATCTCAATAACCCCTATATAGAATAGAACCAATATATAAATAATAAATATCAAATCCACTTAGAAGAAAAAGCTAAGGCATAGCGGAGATAACTCTAGTATTAATAGTTAAAAAACTAGACTTACCTACTAATAAGGAACAACAATAGGCAAAAACAACAAGGTTCCTATGCAGCGCAATAGCGCTAAAACCTCAACGATACAAGCACATACAAGTCTAAATACAACTTAATAGAAAATAGACTACTGCAATAATTAATAGCGGAGCCTAAGGAAACTTTATTTCGCCTAGAATAGTAAATAAATAATAAATAACCTAGAATAAGAAAGCAGCTAAAGACTACTATAACCTCAATACTATTAAAGGAGAATAAGTCTAGTACGGCAGAGGATATATTAATATAGAGACTATGCAACTCCCCTTATAGATCTATAGCTGGAATAAGCAACTAAACTTCAATATTACAGAGATAGAAGATAAATATAATGTTATCCTTAGAAGACTATAGTTATATAATAGCAACCTATAGATAGACTAGAGGATAAGCTAACTCTATTGGGATTAGGATTTAGTTACTAAGTAGCAGCTAAAAAAGGGCGCCTTAAATGAACCTCATAAGACGCCTAAAGCAAGAAGATTCCTCACCTACCTATAAATTAAGGATATAAATGCTAAGATATTATTAGTAATAGATATTAATAAGGAAAATTAATTGCTATCTATTCTAGTAGAATACTAGTAGTATAATAAGCTATTTGCTAAAGAACTTAATACCAGATTACTAGAATATAGTAGCTATAATTATGAGATTAAGCTAAAGCCTAGAAAAGAACTAATATTTAAAAAGATCTATAGACTTAATTAAGAAGAAATAGAAGTACTTAATGCTTACCTAGAAGAGAACCTTAAGAAAGGATTTATTTAACCCTTAATATCCCTAGTGGGGTACCTAGTACTCTTTATACCTAAGAAGAATAGGAAGAAACGACTGTGTGTTAACTATTAAAAGCTTAATAATATTACTATTAAAAACTATTACCTATTACTACTTATCTCTAAGCTATATAACCTCCTATATAGTGCGAACTAGTTTATAGCTCTTGACCTTAAGGGAGCTTATAACTTTATTTGCATTAAGGAAGGTAAAGAATAGAAAATAGCTTTTAGAATATAATATAGATATTTTGAGATGCTTATAATGCCCTTTAGACTTACTAACGCCCCTGTAATATTCCAGACTATAATTAATAAAATACTCTAATAATACCTCAATAGGTTTGTTATAGTATACCTCAATAATATCCTCATCTTCTCCAAAACGTTAGAAGAACATAAGGAGCATATATATGAAGTACTATAAAGACTATAAGAAGCAAAACTCTTAGTTAAGCTAGTAAAAGCTAAATTCTACTAATAAGAAGTTAATTTCCTTAGATTTACTATTACCCCAGGAATTATTTAGATATCTAAAGATAAAATTAAGGCAGTCTATAGCTAGCTTATACCTACTTATATTAAGGATATATAATTATTCCTCAAATTTATTAACTTCTATAGAAGATTTATTAGAAACTATGCTGAGATGAGCTGATAACTCTAGGACTTAACCTAGAAAGATAATATATTCTAATGGACTAAAGAATACTAAAACGACTTTAAAAAGATTAAGTAATATGTGGAGGAAGATATTATCCTATTTATACCTAATTCTAATAAACTATTTAAATTAGAAACTGATGCTTCAGACTTTACTATAGGCGTATACCTTAGATAATGAGATAATAAGAATTAACTATAACTAGTTGCCTTTATATTAAAAAAGTTTAGTAGACCTGAACTTAACTACTAGATATATAATAAGGAACTTATAGTAATTATTAAAGCCTTTAAAAAATAGAGACCATAACTATTAGGAATAAACACCTAGTTAAGGTGTACACAGACCATAAGAACCTTTCTCACTTTATAACCTCAAAAGCACTTAACAAACAATAAATTAGATAGTTAGAATTCCTATCCAAATTTAACTTTAAGATTAACTATAAGAAAGGAAATAAAAATAGCAGAGCTAACGCTCTTAGCTGCTAATTAGACCATAACGTCCCAATACTAGAGGAAACTTAAGTTATCTTGAAATAAGATAAGAATAGAAACCTTATGCCAGCAATAAGACTCTTAATAATGGCCAGGAAGGTTAATACCAGCTCGACTAGATGAATAACCCCTGAAACCATTAGGGAAATACACTTAGCCCCAGCATATAGACACCAAGGCGTTACCAAGACATAGAAACGCATCCAGCAACACTACAACAAAACTGCTATATAACAGGAAGTAGCAAATACTATCAAAGACTGCGAAATTTGCGCTAAAAGCAAACCTAGCTGATATTAACCCTATAGGAAAATTCAACTACTACCAGTACTAGAAGCAGCATAGCAATCCATATCTCTAGACTTTATTATTAAATTACTAAAGTTAAAAGAACTAATAACTAATACTAAGTATAATAGTATTTTAGTTATTGTAGACCGACTTATGAAATACGCCTACTTTATCCCGTATATGGAATCAAGCACTGTAGAAGACCTTGGTTATATATTTCTGAAAACTATTATTAGCTAATATAGCATGCTAATAGAAATCGTGTTAGATAGAGATAAACTGTTTACTTCAAATTTCTGGAGATCCCTGATCTCGCAGCTTAGATCTAATTACAAACTCTCAACCGCTTTTCACCCGCAAACTAATGGATAAACTAAATAAATTAACTAAATCCTTGAAATCTACTTACGCTATTATATTAATTATAAATAAGATAATTAGGTATTACTACTACTAATAGCCTAATTCGCCTATAATAGCGCAATAGGAGAAAGTATAAAAGAATCACTATTCTATCTCAACTATGGATTTAACCCCACTATATATAGAGAACTACGATAGGGCCTAGTAGTACTTAAAGCTATAGTAGATATTAAGAAAATTCGAGAAATTCAATAGGAACTCCCCAAGGACCTCAAATTCGTGCGCAAACACATGCGCAAATACGCCAACAAGAAAAAAGTTAAGGGACCAACTCTGAAGGAGGGAGATAGCGTCTACCTCACCCAACGAAACATTAAAACCAAACGACTAAGCGACAAATTGGACTATAAAAAACTTGGACTATTTCAAATCGATAAAAAACTATTAGATATTAGCTATAAACTCTTACTACTAGATACTATAAAGTGCTATCCAATCTTTTATATTTCACTTCTTAAACTAGCACTATAAGGATTATAAATAAATAACCTCATTATTATGGAATTAAATAAACTAGAATATGAGATTAAATAAATTATTAACTATATTAAAGATAAGAATAAAACCTAATACCTTATCAAATAGAAGGGGTATAGGCATGAGGATAATATGTGGGAACTAGCCATAAATCTTAAATACGCATAAGATCAACTCCGCACATACTGGGAATAGCAAATAATAAATAAACCATAAATAGCACCCGCACCTAAGAGGATATATAAAAATAAGACCTAGTTTATTTAACCCCATCCTATAGTTAGACTAATATAATAAGACTAATTATAAGACGCTAACCTATTTATATAATTAGGGATACTAGTAAACTAGGACGCCTCACCTAATAAAAAGTTTAGAGTACCAGGATTCTAATCCCCTAAGACTGTATCTAAATCTACTACGCTAAAACTACTTATGGACTAAGCCTCTAATATAGGAGAAGCTACTAGTTCCTCTTTAGTGACTTTATAACCTTTATAAAATACTATCCTTTTCTGTTTTCTCAAATGATCCAGCCGCGCCATAGACTCGTCCAACTCAGCCTGCGCAGCACGCAAGGCAGTAGCCTTTTTACGCAACACCTCCTCCTCCACTACTTCAGTATCCTCTAAACGAGCCGCCTCATCCAGCAATTAATTAACTAAAGAATAAATCAGTAAAATAATAAATAATAGTATAGTAATAATATATATAAGCGCAAACCACATTAGCTGCTGTATTATATGAACGCCCCAAGCAAGTATACTCGCCGCAAACTTCACCTCCAGGGAGAAGCTTATAACGCTTCCCTAACGAATAACAATATAAATAAGGTATATTAGTAATAATACTAAACTTAGTAATATAAAGCGCATAATTATAATAATAAATAGTAGAGGCGGAATGTGAATTTGATTTTTGAACGCAACCTAATATAGTATTAGCACCATAAAAAAACCAGAGAGTATAATTGATAGATCCCTAACCTGGGACTAATAACCTACTTATATTAGGTCTTGAGGATAAGACCTTTAGAAGGGAGACCTAATATTATAACCCGTTATATAAGGATAATAACTAACCAAACCACCTAGGTAGTAGACGACTAGGATAGGATATTTGTACTATAGGATCACGGGAATACTAGGGATGCCTACGGCATGGAAGAACTATAGTATAAGTTACGTAATAATAAGATAAAGAGTGATTAGTGGAGTGCAGAAGGAAGCGCTTAGTGATTAGTTGGTCTTGCTAACTAATCACGATTACTAATACATAGAGGTGATCACCTAATAGCAGGACTAGGGACTGTTTGGGACTTATATATAGTATGGACTTAGGACTCCTAAGAACAGGCTTCTATAGCTCTTTAGCAATCAACTTCGTGATTACTCCAATAGGTACTCTCAGCTTTATCTTATACTGCAACCCCCTTGTGAGGACTACGACTAACCACTATACTCCTGGAACCCCAAGATTTATTTAGCAACACGGCATAGCAAGACCACACTGTTAACCTAGCGTCATCCCTCAGCTTCTGTTAGCAGAACCCTACTGTCGGATAGCTGACTGTAACACTTTTCTGGCGTATTTCGACCTTTTTTGCCCTCTTTTGGCGCTACCCACTACTTTGCCAACCTTCCCACCTTCACTACCTCTACTACCCACCTCAAAAACCTCTCTTCTTTACCCTCTTCTTTACCCTCTTCTTTACCCTCTTCTTTGCTACTAAAATCAACTACTTCAAACCCTCTAGATATAATAACAGCGGTGAGCCCCAACCGCCCGCAAAGAAGGACTTCTAATGTTACTAACCGCCTGCTATTTCAGCTATTTTGCCCGCTATTTCAGCAACTATATCGATATCGCGGCAGCTACGCTAATTTGCTGCTATAAATACGCCTTCTGAAACTGCAGTAAGCCCCGACTGCCCGCATAAAATAAGTTATTTCGGCATTATATTGGATTTGTTTGATTTGTTTGTTTTGCTACGCTCAAAAGGCCTCGTTTGAGCCCTCTTTTGAGCTATTTGGCTATAACTGACCCCCCCCCCCCCCCTACCCCTTCCGTTTTACCCTATTGGGTTTGTTTGTTTTAATACGCGCAAAAGGCTCTTTTTGAGCCCTCTTTTGGCTATCTCTTTGGACTATATCTCTTTTTGGCCTATTTGACAACAATAATAATAATAGCCCCCCCCCCTTCTTGTATCCCCATCTCCAGTCGTCTCGTCTACTAAATCCCTCCTTCCAAAAGACCACTTTTCGACTCCTCAAGACCTTTAATAATTCCCTTTTTAGGAAGTCCCTCGCGGGAAGCAAGATCCCCTCTTTAGGAAGCCCCTCACGGGAAGTGCCCTTTCTAGGAAGCCCTACTTGGGAAGATTACTACGGGAAGGATGGGTGATATGAATGAGGGAAGGAATGGAGTGACGATTGTGGGTACTTGCTGCTAATTTGTAGGACTTGGGATTGGGCAGAACGTGGCCTATTTGGAGGATATGGATATGGCTAAAATAGCTATCTTTTTGATTTGATTTGGGGCTTAAAAATGGCCTTAAAATAAGTTATTTAATTCGTGTATTTAGATGGGCGTAATGGGCGAATCCTGGCATAAAAGAAAAACTGCTAGTGTTGGGATATTCGCCTAGCTGGACCCGACCTAAGTGTCGGGCCCGTGGCCCAGCGGGTAGGAACGTCGACAAGGTAGTTACGTGACCCTAGTTACGTGACCCACCTCGTTAGTCTACTATATCGTTCCCCGCCTTCGCTGGCCACCCTTCTAGATACCTTCTTTCATCAGACATCATTACTACACTTTGAATATTACGCGTATCCCCCCCTACCTTCTGGATCTAGTCTTTGTGAGACCAACACTTTATTAATAGTCTAATAACTTATCCCTAATAGTATATCTTCTCCTAATATTACGCGTTATAGTACTTAGCTTATACCTCTATAGCTTACTACTAGTACTTCTAGGCTCTTTACTAAAGGGTTATAAGGTATTTAATTTGCTTGCGCACGCCTTATACTATAATCTTATTTACTAGAAGCATAATTTCTATATAATGTAAGTAGTACCTGTATAGGGCCTCTATTAGCAAATAGTTAATAGTACTATAGTAACTATTATTATTTGTAAACTTAGCCTCTAGTAGCTATACTACCTATTCTAATAGTAAGTTGTTAGTATATGCCCGCAGGTATTTCTCTAGTATCTAATATATCCGCTTAGTCTGCCCATTAGTTTAAGAATAATATGCTATAGAAAGGCGACGCTTTATTACCCTTATATATATAAACTCTTCCTAGAAATAGCTAGTAAGGAGTTTATCCTAATTACTAATAATACCCTCTAGAGTACTAAAATAATATTCAACTCGCTTATAAATAATATGCTCTAACTTAGCAGCTATTATCCGCTTTATTAAAATAAATATAGTAAACTTAGTTATCTAGTAAATAATAATAAGAATTATATTATACTCCCCATTTATATACTAATAGCTTAGTAGCAACCTAGTAATAGAGTCCAGGCTAATCTCCTAAAATAGATATACTAAGAAGAGCAATAGCTCTAACTTTCTATGAAGCTTATACCTTAGGACCCTAATCCCTTAGTATATCTAGCAGCTCATCATATAGTTATAAATATCTATAGCTAAACTTAGCTAATAAAACTTCCTTAAGATTATGTTAGTAGTCTTCTAGGCACTCATATAGCCCGCCCTACTCTTATTATAATATTAGTAAAGGATCTTAAGTCTAAGTAATTCCTCTTATAGTATCTCTAATCTCTTCTTATAAAATAAGGTTCCATAGTTATTAATTATATAGCCTCTATAATTACTAGCTAGCTACTAAACTCTCTCTACTTTTATCTAGTAGTATAATTTATTAGCCTATAGTCCGCAAACAAGATCTTTTATCCGCTCAGAGGGTTATTAGCCCTATGCTATTTCACCTATTATAAGCTCCCTCATAATATAACGCTCAGGTAGTATGCTATAGCAATGCAATAACTAATTACGCCACATGCGCAAAAGATCCGCTATTCCGCGCACTTCACGCCGGAATGCACTATATATATGCTTATATGGGCTGGTCGCCAATACTAGTCTCTTACAATTAACCCCCTCTCCAGGCCGCTTGGTCCCTCAAGCGCGCACTAAGATAAGATAGATAAGCATATGCAAACCCCGAGGTCCACGTGACTATTATCGCTATGTATGCACTCTCTGAGCCTAACGTAGGATTATGCTAGCGCACGGCCCAAGCGCGCAGTACGTGCGTGCGTGCGTGCGTGCGCCACGCGCTACGCCACGCCACGCTACGCCACGCTACTCGCCGCTTCTCCGCCGTCGTCACGTCGCAGCGTAGCAGGCGGGACTTAAACCCTAAACCTCTGCCTACATAGCTGAAAGGGCTAAATCCAGAAGACCCACGAAGTGCGCGGAAAATTGTAACGCTCAGGTAGTGTGCTGCAGCGATGTAATAACTAATTACGCCACATGCGCAAAAGATCCGCTATTCCGCGCACTTCGTGCCGGAATGCACCACACATATGCTTATATAGGCCGGTCGCCGATTCCAGTCTCTTATACATAATATTATATAGAATATACTATTACGCTATAGTAACTCCAGCTCTAGATAAGTCCTCTTAGTTAGTAACTCCTCACTAAGTGTTCTTTATAATAGCTCTTACGCTTTAATATTAGGTTGTTATAGCTATAATAGTTGTAGTATTACTAGCGCGCTATAGAGCGCAGCACTAACTAGAGACTAAGGTATCTCTATCCTAGGAGCTGTCCCTCTGAATGGGGCTATATATAGTAGCCCTTATGGTATTAATAAATACTTTAGAGGTTATAGTATAGCCTTTTAGTCCTGAAATACTTTTCTAAAGGTCCGCTAGAAGGTCTGCAATAAGTCCCAGCCTTTTTACTAATATTAGGAGGATATTATTATATTTTACCTCCCCCTCTATCTAGTTTAGCCTCCTACATAAACTATCCGCTAGGTTAGTTACCCTAAATCTATACTCTAAGTTGCAGTTAAATACTAAGAGCTTATATATCTATCTAGTAAGCTTTCTCTAAAGGTTCCACACTAAGGCGCTAATAATACCCTTAAGTATCTAGTAATCTATTAGAACTATAAACTTTTTAATATACTCTATAGATAGTAAGCCTAATAATTAAGGCTTTTTATAGTAGTAAGGAGTTCCTATTATTCTTTACCCTATTTCTACTTAGTATTACTAAGTTTCTATAAATACTAAGTAACTAGTTACTACTAGCTATTAATATACTATAATAGAATACTAGAAATAGCTTTAGTAGAGGCATCTATCTTAACCCTTATCTCTTAAATAGGGTCCTAATATTAGAGAATAGTTATAGAGCAGAAGGTAGCTTATAACTGCTTAAACGCCTTCTAAGCCTCTTCTAGCTAGATAAATTCACTAGTCTTTTTGCTATTCTCACTACCCTTTAATAGGGAGGTTATTAGGGCTACTATGCCCAAATAGCCTGTAATAAACTTATAGTAGAAGTTATAAAATCCTAGGAAAACTTAGATCTCCCTATATATCTTTAGTAGCTTCTACTTAGTAATAGCTTAGATATGAGACTCCTCTATAAACATACCCTCCAGTATAATAATATACTCTAGGAACTCTACTTACTACTAATAGAAACCATATTTACTGAGCTTAATATAGAGTCCTTATTAGTAAAGCCTATAGAGCACTTAGTAAAAGTCCTCTATATACTATTCCCTTAATAATAAGTAGACTATAATATTATCTATATATGTGATATAGTAGGTATCTAGTAGCTTAGTAAGCGCTTAGTAAATATACGCTTAAAAACTAGCTAGGGCGCTCATAAGTCTAAACAGCATACCTATATACTTAAAGTAGCTATATTTTATCCTAAAGGCTATCTTCCACTAATCTAATAGCTTAATATATATATAATAATAAGTATCCCTAATATTAATCTTTAAGATCTATTTTGCTCCCTAAAGCCTTTTTAATAGCTTACTAATAAGCAGCAAGGAGTATTAGTTCTTAATTATAATCCTATTGAGGCCCCTATAGTCTACATAAAGGCGTAGGGTCCTATTCTTCTTTAGAATAAATAGTATTAGGGCTCCCGCTTTACTTATTAAAGCCTAGATCCTCCCTATCGCCTAATTATTAGTGAGGTATTAGTAAAGCTCTTTAAGTTACCTCTTGTTTAATAGGTAGAGCGGACTATATAGGGGTTTCTTTCCCTTAACTAGATTAATAGAGTGCTCTGCACCCTCTAGGAATAGAAACTCTTTTACTACCTACTCATTAAATATTACGTATTTGCTTTCTAATTTAGGTAGTAGTACTCTATTTATATCTAGGGAGTCCTCCTCGCCTAGAGCCTCTACAGCTAGCTTATAGGGGGATATATTCCCTGAGATATATAATATATAGGCCTTCTAGCTATTTTTAATAACCTCTTATGCAAATACTAATAGCTCTATAATACTAATTCGCTTATATTCCCATATATTTGTCTGGGTATTAATTATAATACCTTCTCAGCTTATAGACTATTATAATAGGAGGAGGTCTCTAGCTCCCTCTAGTTAGTAAGCCTCAGCAAATAGTTACCTAATCTTCCTCAGTCTCCCCCTTAAGTCTATTAGAAAGAAAGTTAGCTAGTATATTTTTAGAGATATTACTATAGATAATCTATTAAACCCTTTTAAAGTAGGGGCTATAGCCTCTATAGGGTTTAGCTAGAGGAATTACACTAATTAACTACTAATAATATTAACTTAAGAATAGGAGTCTATATCTATAATAACTTCTTATTTAGTAAGCTTTCGGAGGATAAGCGCCCATCCCTTTGTAGTATCTCCTATTAGGAGAACTTCCGGTCTAGAATCTAGCGCGGGGGTTACTAGAGTAGGCCCCCAGCCTACTTATTTTCTAATGAGTTAAGTGCCTCAACTTTTACTATAGTTTGGATTATGCTAATCCTCACCTGATTAGCAGGCAGTTAGTATCCTACTAGCATTATATTCACTTTATACCTTACTTTTACTTTAGGATAGTCTCTCTACTTATATCCCCTCTTATCATAGCTAAAATATCCTATAGAGTTATCTACTAGGCCCCTAGGCGCGCTGGAACTATAGCTAGGCCCCTAAGGTATATTACTAAGAGGTTAGTAAAGTATTAGACTATGCGATCCTAGTAATATTCCACGCCTCTAGCCCTATTACCCTATCTATCCCATCCTCACTATAGGTACAGGCCTTATAGTAGGCTCTTTATTCGCCTGTCTCTTCTTACTCTCGCTCTATAAAGACTTAGCGCCCTATTAGTAATATATATCTTATAGACGCTCCGCTTTAGCAGCTATATCCCTTAGTCTTAATACCTTAACCTTCTAATATTCTAGCTCCCTATATAGGAATAATAGTAGTTAAAAGTATAGTATATAGGCTTTAGCCTTACTATCCTTAATACTTACTATACCTAGGTTATAGTATATTACTAACTATTTAGTAAAGAACTCTATTAGGGACTATATCTCTTTCTAATATATAGTATCTAGCTTCTCATAATACCTCTACTCCTAAAGCTTAAGGTTAATATACTTATAGTAAGTAAATACTAAGTAATTAGCTTAAGTTAAGTCTCCTTCTAACCCGCCCCTATAGCCTTACTACTTAGTCTATAGCAACAGGCTTATCTTTATAAGGGCCTATTAGACCTATTGCTCTAGCGTGCTATTAGGCTATAATTAGTTTCCCTCCTTAATAGCCTAAATCTAGTTACTAACCTAGTCTATAGTAGTATCTTCACCTAAAGTACAATAGTTATATAAAGGTAGCTTCTTATACTCCTTTTAGGAGTACTTCTTTATTAGACGCTTAGCAAGCTCCCGCAATAGCGTTGCAGTCTGCTCCTTATGCTACTACTACTACAGACGCATCTATTCTAGGTAGCTCTCCTACTACTTCTATAATAGTGCTATTACCTAGCTAAGAATCCCGGGAATAATACTATTAGGCATAGACTCTAGCGGGGTGCCCTATCAGCTAATACTCGCCATCCATTCGCTAAGCAGTAATTAGCCTACCCGATCTAATATCAGCTAAAACCTAGCACAACCCCTATCCCCTATTTCCCCAATAATAGCATTATTAAGGTTATCTATCCCATCAGCGCAATTATCACGCTAGCTCTCCTATATCTCGGGACTTAGCGAATAATTAGGGTCATATCAGCCTAGTCCCTATCAGTTAAAATCGGTATGCCGAGTTCGCAGTTCATTAGGGTTAAACTCAGCCGCTAATTAGTTAGCAAGCTATTACTAATTCGTTCCCAACATCCTAACTAGCACTAGTTACTTAAATTAAGGTAGAAGCAATAGAATTATAAGAGTATAGCTATAGGCCTTAACTAGGAAAGATTAGAATATTAGAATATAGGTATCTATTACTATATTAGACTATTACTTAAGGTCTACGCTCTCATGCGTGACAGGATTTTCCCCTTTATATATTCGCTCGCTAGTAATTCGCCAGCGTTTTGCTAATAATGCGGCCGTGCGAGGTGCATCCAACCATTGTTCCTTACACTGCTATTATCTGCATACGCATGGGTTTATTACCTAAGATAATATGTAGTAGCTCTTGCTAAATCATATTAAGCTTATTAGTAAGTATCGACAGGGCTTTAGTCCTTGACTTATTGGGGTTCTAATAGATAACCCGTCTTTAGCAAAATATTTCGTTACTTAGCGAGGTAGGCTTACTTATAATCTTTAGTTTTAAAGTAGGTATTAATTTTTATAATTATATTAATAAAACTAATGTGAGATTGGAGGGGTTGTAGTTAGGAGTAAAAGAAGGTAAGGGTAGAGCTTCTGAGCATAAATAAGAGGGCACTTTTGTACTCGTTTGGTATAATACCTAACTTAGTATATAGGTCCTTGAAAATAGCGAGCTTTCCTTTAAGAGGGTTATATATCTCTCTACTATACTTCATCTCGTCCCTATATATTCTTATAAGCGTAGCAAGCTGATGGGGGTTAGTATTACGCTTGATAGAGGTAGTAGGGGTCTTGAACTTAAATGAAGTAGGGTAGAGTGTAGATAATAATGGGTTGATATTAAAGAGGTTAGAAGAATAGTTAGAAGGAGGGGTGTTTGTGAATATGGCTCTGGTGTGATAGTCTCCAGTGGGGTCGTTAATGGCTTCGTTTTGCTAGTTAACTCCTTATAGAACTCTGGGTTATTGATGTACTTGCGAAGTATTTGGCTCTTCTTTGTGATAGTATTAATCTCTTGCTGGTTCTAGATGTGGTAGTCTTTAGTCTGGAAAACGTTAGCAAGTCCCTTTGCAATAGTTTGACCGACTTAGCTAGCAACATAGACTCCTCTATTCCAGAGGGTCTTTCTAAAGGCGGTCAAAACGGTTAAATTAACTTTATCAAATTGCTCTTAGGTCTATCCTTCAAAGTTAGTCTTCACTTCCCGAAATAGCTTAGTAATAGTTAATTTATTGTTCCTATAGTAGTATCTAGTATTATGGGCTAGAATAGGTACAAGTTGAGGTCCATTAGTAGTAGTAGAGTTGATCTTAGTTAATAGGGTGGTATAGTTAATATAAGGCTTTGCTTTTGCCTATTCGGCTTTTAGGTTATTAAATCCTCCTAATTCTAGTGGAGGGGACTTATTGGGGGTAACTGAGCCTTTGGGAATCGTTTTAGATATTATGAGGTAGTGAAAATAATAGCTAAAGAGTAGGAAGGGTTAATAATATGTTTAAATATATTTGAAGAGTTCTGAGATACTATGAGTATGAGGAGAATCTACACAGAAGAGGAGGGGGGGGGGGGGGGTTTAAAGTGAAGAGTTTTCACAATGAGAATATATTAATATTAACGTTAGTTAACGGGAAGTAACAGAAGGATACTAAAGTAATTAGCTTAGCTAGTTAATTATTAATACATATTATTAGCTAATACTCTCATTAATATTACAAACAGCATTAATATTACAAACAGCATTAATATTACAAACAGCATTAATATTACAAACAGCAGCTATCTTATAAGATAACTAATAACAAAGAGTTGTGGTAAGAGATAGATAAGAGGCGGAATCTTGCGAAATAAGGCGGGATTTTCGCGATATAAAGCGGGTCTTTGAGTTAATTAACGGGAGGCTAAAATAGCAGTTAAAAGTAGTAATCTTTTTATTTTTCTGCTTAGCACCATTCTTAGTGGGTGTGGCACGAGAGGTTGCTAGTGAGAACAGGGATAAGCGGTATCTGAAGTAAGGGTTTTGTGATGGGAGGATTGCAGTATTTAGTGTTTTTGATGGGTATTTTGGCGCAAATAATTAAGGGATAATAGAGAAGGAAGGTAAAGAATAACGAATAGTAAAAATAGTGAAAAATCGTTATTAGTGGGATCCCATACGGGTTATCAGCATAGATATTCTTAATATAGGTGAATCCAACCAAATAGCTTAGTAAGGTTGACGAAGAATTACCTGGAGGTAGCAATCCAAAGATAAATGCTATTATCTTATCGATTTGTGAGGCTTTTAGTAATGCTTTTATAGCTTAATTATTACTTTTGTTTGCTATTTAGTGGTGAAGTTGAAGATGCGTAATGGATGCAGGAGAACCTCACAAATAAGCAGATTAGCAATTAAAGACCACTTAATAGGTTATTCAAGCTCCAAAATAGACATCTAAGGGATGTCTGAGAAGGATTAAGAGATTCTCTAGTTAGCACAGTAGTCCGTTTCGCAATAGGTCCTAATCCGTAGATCGTCCACCTATAGGTACTGCGGGAAGACTATCTCTTTAAAATAGATAACCTTGCTATTCTGCAGTATCGTGGTATAATAGTGAAGTTAACTACTAATTAGTATTAGTATCACTTAGTAATACTAGTAGTACGTACATACACAGTCAAAAGGTAGGGGTCAAAATAATGGTATTCAAAGGTCTAAGTTGCGTATTAGTAGGTGGGCAGGAGGGCGATGGTGGTGTAGATGGGAGGCTGATGCCCCACATTACACCACACCGCCCGGGCTATTCTGCCGAGCCACCTGCGCCTGCGCCAATACGCCCAATATCCCAATAAGCAAATAGCTATAGCTATAATAAGAGGGATCTATAAGGTCCCTAGCTCCCTCTAGAATAGGAGAGGTAGCGTGAAGCCTTTTAGTTAACCTAGGCGTCTTTATAGCCCCACTAGTGGGAGTTTTCTACTAAGGCGTTAGAGAGGTCTTAGTATACTACCTCTTCTTCTATAGCCTAGCGGGCTCCTTAACTAGTAATAATAATATTAGTATTATTTAAGATAGGGGGTAATAGTTACTTATATGCCTCCTCCTCCTTCTCTACTTATTACTACTACTTCATATTAGTAATAAGCTATATGTTGAGGGCGGCCTACTGCTTAGTAAGAGCGGCTAGCTACTTCTTCTCTACCTTATTAGTAGCTTTAATTGCCTGCGTCATAGTAATATGGGCGGCAAGCTCCTGAGTAGTCTTATTATACTTAGGGGCTATTTTAATAATATTATACTAATATATTAATAGTACTATAATAAGAGATAAGTATATATAATAACTAATAAAGGCGTGTAATAGATCTTTAGGTACATTAAAACTCAATTCATAGTTACTTATAAATAGTGTTTTAAGTAGAAAAAGAGGGAAAGTCTAAAGGCTGCGCCTGAGAAGGAATATTTATGCTTATGCTCTTAGGCTGCCTTTTTAGGCGGTTACCTACTCTCTATAGTAGTTAATAGCTATTTTACTATTCTTTTATACTTATATTATTATTAGCTAAGGTATATAATAATAGCTATATTTACTATAAATATTATAAGGAATTATAAGGAGTTATTTTTTATTTATTTTATGCTTTTGGTGCTGATTTTAATGTAGCTATTTTCTTTTATGTATGTTTAAGGAATAGTTGTACCTGCGCGTGATGCGTTATAATAAAGATAATAGTATCTATAGCTGCGGCTGGGGGTGTGTTGCGATGCAGTACTATAGTACTGGGAAAGGATACATGGGTTAGCACCCGCGCATGGTTGAGAAACCTGGGATTATGTAAGCCCATATGCGCATATATATGTGCGCATCCAGCACTCAGGAGGATCAGGATCATCATCATACTCAGGCTCATTATTTTACATAGACTTTTTGGCCTTAAGAGGCATATACCTTAATAATCCTACATATGATCTCCACAATATCTCTTTTTTTTCAAGCCTGATTCTCTTCATTCTTTCTAATTAGATCTGCGAATCGCTACGCGCATCTTTTGAGCCTCTTTTCGTTATTCCTATCCTTTTGTGGGTAGTGGTATGTTGTTTGCTATCTTTGTAGTCCCCATTGGGCTCCTGCTCTTCCCAGTACTAGTAGCTCTATGTGGCTTGCTCTATGTGGCTCTGCTATAGCCCTGTGTGGCTGTGGTGGCTTGTAGTGTGGCTATACTTATTGAAGCTACTCTGCTGCTTATTTTACTGCGCTTCGCGTGCAACTATCTCTAAAGAAGACAGTTGCCTTCTATAACTCGCCCTGACCCCTACCTGCAGGCTTGTGATAGTAGAGTAAGAGAAGAAAAAGGTATATAGCTCTACTAAATACGTTCTAGATGTAAATTAGCTATACTTCTAGGGATTGCCCTCGCTTTATCTTAAAACAAGGGGAATATCTATTAAGAGGTAATAATAAGATATATAAATAAATAAGGATATTCTAGGGTCTTATATTTAGTGTTAGGGGCCTTCTAATTAGAAGAGAGTAGTATTAATGAATATAATATTATATAAATAATACTTACTTCTAGGCTTAATAATAATATCTGAGAGAGGTTTTAGGATATACTTCTATAAGAGAAATAGCTATATTCTCATTCTTTTAGAATATTAAGGTAATATTCAAAATTTAAATATACTCTAATAATATTAAACTAAAGCTGAGCAGTACTATAAAGAGAAACCCCTTATAAATAACTAATTAACAAAATTAATTAGAGATATAACTTATAAACTTATTTAAATATATAAAATATATTTAATAACTAGTCAATTTTAAGAGCTTATAACTAAGCTATATAGCTTGAAATGAGTATTATTAGAGTATTTCTCTTGCTATATTCCCTTATAGCATTCTTGAAAACCTATATATTAAGAATAAGAGACCTATTTCTTAAAACCTCCTTACTTTACTAATAAAATCTATTTCTTATAATTTTCGTACCCACACTACTTAAAATAAGTATTATCAATATATAAGAAAGCTCTAAACGTAAACCTTTCTAGCCTTATATCAAGGTATTATTACTCTCACTCACTATAAATAAATTTTCTTCAATATTAAATACTAGAAGAATCATAGTGGTAGAGACTCTACTTAAGTATTCCTAAGTCTTCCACTATTAGGACTTTACTATATAGATTAAGATAACTCTCTCTATATATATAAATTGGCTAAATAATAACTTTCTAAATATCTTTAATTAACTTAATACTAATATTCTAGCTTTAAACCTCTCTTATTACCAATTATAGGTAATATTAGCTACGATAAACTAAGAGAATAAAAGCTTTAATACTATTTATAAGCCTTATTTTAGTTAGATTCCTTATACCTTAAAGAGTAAAACTAAAGTAGAGTATTGATAACTTACTTAGGCTTTTAATAATTACTAAATACTATAAATAACTTCCTACTCTACTTATCAGATATCCACTAACTTATTTTATATAATTAATAAATATATATATACCAATATTTCTCTATAGTTCTGATCTAAGCCCCCCCCCTTCCTTGTCTTCTTTAATACGTTTATGGATATTAAAAGCTTTCCCCTTGTTAATAATACTATAATTAGCCTTAATAAAATAATATAACATTACTCTATAGTTCTCAAGATATATTGTGGATCCATAACAACTAAGGTAGTAGCTATACCAAAAATAAGTTAATATACTAACTATGTCTATACAATAGTACCTAAATATAAACGTGATTTAAAGTAGAAATATAAGGATCTATAACTAGAAATAACTCTATTCTAGAAGCTAAGCAGAAAGGCATGTACTGTTATATATATATATAGCGTCTATAATAAAAAGAATATCTTTTCTTTGAACTATACGTAGACTCCTCTACAGTTTAGATTAGTAATTAACATTATAAGCATTAACTAAGCTCCAATAGACTTGAAGTTAGTAGTGCGATTTTATAGTACCCCTACTATACTAATAAAGCGCGTAATAATAATCTAAATATAGAGTAAAAAAGGCTTTTGTTTTAATCTATCTATATAAATAGCTCAAAACGCTATTACATGAGCCTACCTACTATACCAATATAAAATATATCTTAAAGTAGTAGCTTTATAATACTTAAATATTAACTCCTTTGTAACTAATACTTTATAAGAGGTTCTACTAATAATTATTAAGAGAGCTAGCGACATAATTAATATAGAGAATAATAGTAGTAAGCTAAGTCTAATAAAGTATTTCAAGTAGGAAAGCCTTTAAGGAGGCCTAAAATATATAGAAATACCTATCTAATATAGTATTCTAAATATTAATAAATATATTCTATACCTTTAACCTATATCTTAACGCTATTATACTAGCTATATTAAGTATATAATTTCTTAAGTATTACTTTGATTTAGTAATTAGTTCTTATACTATAGTAATAGCGAGCTTAATATAAGCTACTATTTAAAGAAAGAGCTACGTAGTATAATAAAACCCTTACCCTACCTACTTCTAAGGCGTCTTTCCGAATAGAAAGATTTGTTTAACAGGCGGCGCTAGCCGGCGTTCCCCAGTTCAGTATGAAAGACTGAGGAGTTGTTTTCAAATATGTAAAGATGCTTAATAGGTGCTTGAGAGCTTGGACTTCATTTGCCATGTTGGAATATATACTCTTGTCACAGCGAACATATACTTTGGAACCATTCTGAACCTCTTTTAGCTACCAGCTTCCACATAAGGCCCTAACTGTTCCTCTATGTGTTTGACAGTCACTTCTTCTCTTTTTTTTAACTGGATAACGCGTAGTTCTTGCTGCTCCCGTTAGATGAAACTATGAAGTAGGGTATTTCCAAAGTTAATAGTGCGAGAGATTTTCTCAAAAATAGTTGAAGAGAATCCATATTTAATCGATTGCTTTCATCGTTCACATTGTCTCGACTCTCGAGATAACAGCTGACGACTGGCAATCGTTTATTGCAACCGCACGCCTGGATCCATGGAAGCCGGTGAAACTCAATTTTCACTCCAATCTTGATTTCTTACTCCGATCACGAGTCCGTCCGCAATCGTGCAGCAGTTGCATCCAAATTTTGCATACGCAGACTCTAACACCGGCTTGCTGACAGCTCTTGGCATTCCACCCGAACCGGCCCGGTCGGAGCACAGGCCAGCCGGGTCGCCGCTCCGGCCCCAGCCGGGCGGAAATGCACGAATCGTGACGCGTCGCCAAGCGCAGCAGAACGTCTGCCCGTATTGATAGACATCCCCGCCGATCACCACCGTATCTCTGGAATGTGGAAACGCGGGGGTGATAAGCGGTGTGACTCGAGATAACATAGAACAGACGTCGCTTGCCTCTCGTAGTGAGATGTGTTCGCCAAGGAGATAACGCCTGGTCTTGGGGTCCCGGCCATTGTCGCGGAGTTGGCTACTGAAGCATGCAACTCCAAGATAACAATGCGGGGCTGCAGATACACGGCATGCGAAAGTTCTACGGCGGGAAGCTGACTGAGGGCGTGGTTGATAGCACGATTGCCGAGACGATCGCCAACGACCAGGTTAGATAGGTGAATGTTATAACAGTGTGAACGTATTCCAACTTTTGATCTTCGACGAAACGCCTTGTCGGGATTGCAGTTGTCATTTCCCCAATTTCGGACTGCTCGTTATCCCTTTGCACGCCATGGCCGACATCAAAATAAAATATGCACAAGACAACGCGGATATGGCGGAGGCGCATACGGCGAAAGTTAATCTGTCTGAGCATGAGCTTGGGCTAGAACAAGCACTGGCAAGCTATGTTCCAGATTCAGCGGCCGAGAAAGCCTTGGTGCGGAAGCTCGATATATACATGGGTAAGTTGAGCGAGTCTTAGAACCAAGAAATAACACTCTCTGACGATACGTTTTCAGGCCCCACCTTATGGTTCATGTACATTTTGGCGTACATTGACAGACAAAACATTGTAAGTCGATTCCGGCTTTCTACAGGTATTTGATTTTGCTGACAAGTCCACGCAGGGAAACGCCAAGGTGGCTGGCATGGAAGCCGACCTCAACCTCAGCGACTCCCGTAAGTCATCAGTTCCAGACATGATGGTGCTTCCTCCATCCTCCATTGACTCTGAACAGAATATGCCATGTTGCTTTCCATCTTTTTCATCGGATATCTGGTCTGCGAAGTCCCGTCGAACATGATCCTTACACGATCCCGTCCATCTTGGTACTTGCCCGGCATCATGATTATCTGGGGCTCCATTTGCGCAGTCATGTCCGTTGTCAAGAACTACGAAGGCATGCTGGCTCTTCGATTCTTCCTAGGTGTAAGACTAGGCCAACTCGCCGTGATCAACTGGGTGGCTAACAATTGGGGTTTAAAAGTGCATCGAGGCAGGATTCTTTCCTGGGGTATTATACGTGATGACTTGCTGGTACAAGAAGGCGGAGATTGGTAAGTACCGCAATTGGCGGTGGCAATCACCAAGACCCACAAACGCCCACGTCATCTCATGGTAACGTGAAATCGCAATATAGGAAAGCGGTTCTCGATATTTTACACGGCCAGTGTTTGCTCTGGCGCAGTCAGTGGCCTCCTGGCTGGGGCAATCACCGGAAATATGGAGGGGGTTCGTGAAATCCGCGGATGGAGATGGTTGTACTTGATCGAAGGTGTTTGCACCATTGGGTTCGCCATCGGATTGAAGTTCCTCTTGCTCGACTTCCCAGAGACGACGAAGCGGTTCTCCTTGGAGGAACGACAGCTTGCGGTAGTCCGCATGATACACGACCGTAATACGACCGCGGCTAGACATGGCCACCGTCTCACACACTGGCAGTCGCTTAAGGCGGCTCTGGCAGACCCGCGGACTTATATTTTCATGATTCTCTTCACCATGGACCTGGGCTCTTGCACCATCTCCTACTTCATCCCCACTATCGTCAAGCAGATGGGATACACGTCGGTCATGGCGCAGTACATGACAATACCGATCTGGATGGTCGGCGCGGTGTTTCTGGTCGTGCTCTCGTACACGGCCGACAAGACAAGAGATCGCAGATGGCACATCACGGGATGCATGGGTCTGAGCTTCATCTGTACGATCGTCTGCGTGACGGTCTCTAATCCCAAGGTCGTCTACGCCATGCTGTGTTTCTACATTGCCGGCCTATACACCGCCCTGCCGCTGATGTTGAATTGGACCTCGGAGGTCATCTCCCTCCCTGCGGAAAAGCGAGCAGTCGTTGTGGCCCTGGTCAACTCCGTCGGCAATCTCTCGGCGGTCTATGGAAGCCGGCTCTGGCCATCGTCGGACGGGCCCCGATTCGTCAAGGGGTTCGCGACCACCGGTACCTTCACAGGCTTCGGGACGCTACTAGCTGCGCTCATCCCGATCATCTTCTCGTTTTTGCCCAAGGAGGGTCGCACCAAGGCCGAGCGAGAGATTTTGGAGCGAGAGAGGGAGTTTGTAGAGAACACCCGAGTCCCTGGTGAAGTCTAAAAGAATTACTATTAATCGTATGAGCTGAGGAATTGCAAGCTTGGCCGGACTGTGGGGGAAGTTACTTTGTTCCCACCCAAAGAGACGTCGGTTGCTCGGTAGGGCGAAGGGAGAGGGGTTCTGGCCAGACGTGCAGTATACAGTCATGGGCAAAAGTCCCGACAGTCTTAATGTTACGACCCGTTATGCAAGGATAACAACCAACCAACCCACCTAGACGTCAGACAGCTAGGGCAGGACATTTGTACTGCAGGATCACGGGGACACCAGGGATGCCCACGGCACGGAAGAACTATAGTATAAGTCACGTGATAATAAGATAAAGAGTAATTAGTAGAGCGCAGAAGGAAACGCTTAGTAATTAGTTAGTCTTACTAACTAATTGCGATTACTAATGCATAGAGGTGATTACCTAGTAGCAGGACTAAAAGAGACTATTTGGGACTTATATATAGTATAGACTTAGGACTCCTAAGAATAGACTTCTATAGCTCTTTAGTAATTAACTTTATGATTACTCTAATAGGTACTCTTAGCTTTATTTTATATTATAACCCCTTATAAGAACTATAACTAATTACTATACTCCTTAAACCCTAAGATTTATTTAGTAATATAGTATAGTAAGATTATACTATTAACTTAGTATTATCCCTTAGCTTCTATTAGTAGAACCCTACTATTAGATAGCTAACTATAATACTTTAATTGCTCCTATTTAGTAAGTTAATCTTTAATACTACTAAATAGTATAAGATAGGAATTATATTGACTCCTAATAATAACGTGTAGTAAGCTGATAGTGCTGGGAACGTATAAACTGCAGCCCTAAGGCCCGCAAATAACTAATAGGCCTAGATAACCCCTATAAATACCTAGGAAGTAATAAGCCTTTAATAGATATATAATATAATTCTCTAGCTCTAGTAGGAAAACGCATAGCTAGCTATCTAACTCAGACCTAAGGCTAAATACCTAGAACCTACTCTATACTTAGGAGAGCTAGGAACCCTCTAGGGATTTCTTACTTATACCTAAGCCTATCTTTATTACTATGCTGCCTTATTTTAAGATGAAACTATAAAGGTTTATTAAGCTGCCTCCTTCCTTAGGGGAGATGCCCTCGCTTAGTTTAAATTATTAATAAGAGACTAACTAGGCAGACTACATAACTAGTAAGATGAAGAAACTTAGAAAGTATTTAGGAAGTATAGTGAATTTAAAAAGAGACTTTAGGAAGCCTTTAGGAGCCTAGATGAAGAATGAATTGCTAAATATAAACTTACTAATCTCACGCAAAAGGGATTAGCTAATAAGTATGCTGCTAAGTTCTAATAGATCTTATTGAAGTTAGATTGGGGAGAAGAAGCCCTTATAGCTAAATTCTACTAAGGCCTGAAAGAAAGAAGTTAAGGATAAGCTTATATAACTTAACTGACCTAAAGAGCTCTACTAATATGTAGATACTATAGTTAAAATTAATAACTATCTCTATAAATAACGCCTTAAATATAAAGGATAGTCTACTTGGAATAATAAAGTAGAATAAAATAATAATAGAAGAAAGGGTAACTAATACTAACCCGGTAATAACTACCGCGCTGAACGAACTTCTAACTATAGGTATAACCCTAGGGCACCTTAGTATACTACTGCCTATACATACTATAGTAGACCTATAGACCTTAGCGCAGCCTATAAAGATAATAAGCAGAATAATAACTAGAAGAAAGATAAGTAATACTATAACTAT
>JAXCEF010000635.1:0-24703 GCA_037178605.1 Colletotrichum euphorbiae | reverse complement strand
TATTGTAGTGTTGCTGGATGTGTTTCTATGTCTTAGTAACGCCTTGGTGTCCATATGCTGGGGCTGAGTGTATTTCTCTAATGGTTTTAGGGGTTATTTGTCTAGTTAAGCTGGTATTAACCTTCTTGGCCATTATTAAGAGTCTTGTTGCTGGCATAAGGTTTCTATTCTTATCTTATTTTAAGATAACTTAAGTTTCCTCTAGTACTAGGATATTGTGGTCTGATTGGCGGCTAAGAGCGTTAGCTCTGCCGTTTTTATTTCCTTTCTTATAGTTAATCTTGAAGTTGAATTTAGATAGGAATTCTAATTATCTGATTTATTGTTTATTAAGTGCTTTTGAGGTTATGAAATGAGAAAGGTTCTTATGGTCTATATATACCTTAACTAGGTATTTTATTCCTAATAGTTATGGTCTCTATTTTTTGAATGCTTCTATAATTACTATAAGTTCTTTATTATGTATTTAGTAGTTAAGTTTAGGTCTGCTGAACTTTTTTGATATAAAGGTAACTGGTTATAGTTAATTCTTATTATCTTATTATCTAAGTTATGCGCTTATAGTGAAATCTGAGGCGTTGGTTTCTAATTCGAATAGTTTATTAGGATTAGGTATAGATAAAATAATATCTTCCTCTATATGTTACTTAATCTTTTTGAAGTCGTTTTAGTGCTCTTTGGTCTATTGGAATATATTATCTTTCTAGGTTAAGTCCTGGAGTTATTAGCTTATCTTAGTATAGTTTCTAATGAATCTTTAGTAGAAGTTAATAAATCTGAGGAATAATTATATATCCTTAATATAAGTGGGTGTAAGCTAGTTATAGACTGCCTTGATTTTATCTTTAGATATTTAAATAATCCCTGGGGTAATAGTGAATCTAAGGAATTTGACTTCTTATTAGTAGAATTTGCTTTTTGCTAGCTTAACTAAGAGTTTTACTTCTTATAGTCTTCGCAGTACTTCGTGTATATGCTCCTTATGTTCTCCCAACGTTTTGGAGAAGATGAGGATATTATTGAGGTATACTATAATAAACTTATTAAGGTATTATTAGAGTGTTTTGTTAATTATAGTCTGGAACGTTGCAGGGGTGTTAGTGAGTCCAAAGGGCATTACAAGTGTCTCAAAGTGTCTGCGTTATGTTCTGAAAGCTGTTTTCTATTCTTTATCCTCCTTAATGCGGATAAGGTTATAAGCTCCCTTAAGGTTAAGGGCTATAAACTAGTTCATACTATATAGGAGGTCGCATAGCTTAGAGATAAGCAGTAATAGGTAATAGTTTTTGATGGTGATATTATTGAGATTCTAATAGTTAATATATAGTTATTTCTTCTTATTCTTCTTAGGTATGAAGAGTACTGGATACCCTGCTGGGGATATTGAGGGTTGAATGAATCCTTTCTTGAGGTTCTCTTCTAGGTAAGTATTAAGTGCTTCTATTTCTTCTTAATTAAGTCTATAGATCTTTTTAAATGTTGGTTCTTTTCTAGGCTTTAGCTTGATCTCGTGATTATAGCTGCTATATTCTAGTAATCTGGTGTTGAGTTCTTTAGTAAATAGTTTGTTATACTACTAGTATTCTGCTGGGATAAATAGTAATTAATCTTCTCTATTGATATCTATTGCTGATAATATCCTGGCGTTTGCGTCCTTAATTTGTAGGTAGGCGAGGAATCTTCTTGCTTTAGTCGTTTTGTGAGGTTTATTTGAGGCGCCCTTTTTTAGCTGCTGCTTAGTAACTAAATCCTAGTCCTAATGGAGTTAGCTTATTCTCTAATCTATCTGTGGGTTATTATTATATAACTATAGTCTTCTGAGGATGATGTTATATTTGTCTCCTATCTCTGTAATATCGAAGTTTAGTCGCTTATTCTAGCTATAGATCTACAAAGGGAGTTGCGCGGTCTCTATATTAATATGTCCTCCGCTATACTAGACTTGTTCTCCTTTAATGGTGTTGAGGTTATAGTAGTCTTTAACTGCTTTCTTATTCTAGGTTATTTATTGTTTATTTACTATTCTAGGCGAAATAAAGTTTCTTTAGGCTCCGCTATTAATTATTATAGTAGTCCATTTTCTATTAAGTTATATTTGGATTTATATATACTTGTATTGTTGAGTTTTTTGTGCTATTACGCTATATAGGAACCTTGTTGTTTTTGCCTATTGTTATTCCTTATTAGTAGGTGAGTTTAGTTTTTTGACTGTTAGTGCTGGAGTTGTCTCCGCTATGCCTTGGCTTTTTCTTCTGAGTGGATTTGGTATTTATCGTTTATGCATTAGTTCTATTTTATGTAGGGGTTATTGAGATATCTCATGGGGTAGTAATGATATGGTTTGAATAATACTATATTATTATTGATTATTTGGGCTAAGTTCTATATAGGGAGTTGATTCTCTAGGTAGTATTGCATGATAGGCCTAGTGTTATATCTTTGAGGATAGAAGTTATACTTATACTTATTAGCTTAGTGTTTATTATAGTGGTCCGTAAGGCACTAAGCCTAGAATATATAATAGTGTTGGTTATGTGTGGGGTTGAGATAGGCATGATCTCCTTTAACTTATGTTATAAATGAGAGGTTTCTTCTTTTGCGTCTGGATATGCTATAAAAGGCAATTTCCTGGTCGTTCTAGTGAGGGTTGATTTCCTTCTTATAGAGGTATCTTAAGTAGTTAGCTAGCTCTGATCTAGTTCCTTTAGATGAGGTATTATTAATTTTAAATAAGGTTTATTTAATCTATTTTTCTACTTCTAGGTTTAGCTGCTGTTTATTAGTTATTATAGCGGATAGTTTATTCCATTTAGCTCTTCTGGCGTAATAGAGCTTATCTCATTATTCTCAAGAGGGCTATGTCTTATAGTTCTATATAGGTTCTCTTGCTGCTTAGTCTTTTATTTTATTATTAATTTGCTGGATTTGCTTAGGGTTATTCCTAATATCCTATTATCTCTTAATATGAGCTTATAGTAACCTAATCTATTATTACTATATAACTTCTTTAGGTTATATTCTTACTTATAGCTTATATACTTGAAGTCCTTGTTATAGCCTGGTAATGCGGACTTTATTATTGATTTTAATATCTACGCCTGAGGGTATATATAATATTTTATTAAGTTGCTTATTGGCTTTTCTCTCTGTCTTTAAGTAGGTTTAGTATCCTACTGCTAGGGTATATATAGGTGCTAGGGGGATACTAGTAGTATTATATCCTAACCTATGAGGGTTTTTTAGGTACTATCCTATGTGTTCCTTGTGGTCTAAGTGGGCTCTACACTTATCGTTATAGTAGGTAGTCCAATAAAGTTATTTATGAGGTGTGGTTTTAATAGTGAGGCTTGCTTGTTATTTCTTAGGTACTAGTTAAAATCATTTTTTCTTAGGGGATCAATATTTATAAGCTAGATATCTCATCTTATTATAGTTATAGTATTACTTATCTTTCTTCTAGTTATTATTCTGCTTGCTATCTTTATGGGCTACGCTAAGGTCTATAGGTCTACTATAGTGTCTATAGGTAGTAGTATACTAAGGGGCCCTGGGGTTATACCTGTGGTTAGAGGTTTATTTAGCGCGGTAGTTATTATTAGGTTAGTATAGGTTGCTCTTTCTTCTATTATTATTTTATTCTACTTTATTATTCTAAGTAGACTATCCTTTATATTTAAGGCGTTATTTATAGAGGCAGTTATTGATTTTAACTGCAATATCCACATATTAGTGGAGTTCTTTAGGGCGGTTAAGTTATGCGAGCTTATCCTTAACTTCTTCCTTTAGGCTTTAGTAGAACTTAGCTATTAGGGCTTCTTCTCCCTAGTTTAGCTTAGATAAAATCTGCTGGAACTTAGCAGCATACTTACTAGCTAATCCTTTCTATATGAGATTAGTGAGTTTGCATTTAGTAATTTGTTCTTTATTTGGGCTTCTAAAGGCTTCCTGAAGTTTCTTCTCAAACTCGCTATACTTCCTAAATACTTTCTAAGTTTCTTTATCTTACTAGTTATATAGTTTACTTAGTTAGTCCCTTATTAATAGTTTGAACTAGGTGAGGGTATCTCCCCTAAGGAAGGATATAGCTTAGTGAACCTTTATGGTTTTATCTTGAAATGAGGCGGCGTAGTAATGAAGGTAGGCTTGGGTGCGGGTGAGAAATCCTTGAAGGGTTCCTGGCTCTCCTGAGTATAGAGCAGGTTCTAGGTATTTAGCCTTGGGTCTGTGTTAGGTAGCTAGCTGCGCGTTTTCCTGTTAGAGCTAGAGGATTATGTTATATATCTATTAAAGGCTTATTATTTCTTAGGTATTTATAGGGGCTATTTGGGCCTATTAGTTGTTTGTAGGTCTTGGGGCTGTAGGTTATATATTCCCAGTACTATTAGCTTACTACGCGTTATTATTAGGAGTTGATATAATTCCTGTTTTATACTATTTAGTAGTATTAAAGGTTAACTTATTAAATAGGAGTAATTAAAGTGTTATAGTTAGCTATCTAATAGTAGGGTTCTACTAATAGAAGCTGAGGGATAATACTAGGTTAATAGTATGGTCTTACTATACTATATTACTAAATAAATCTTGGGGTTCTAGGAGTATAGTAATTAGTTATAGTTCTTATAAGGGGGTTATAGTATAAGATGAGGCTGAGAGTACCTATTGGGGTAATTATGAAGTTAATTGCTAAAGAGCTATAGAAGTCTGTTCCTAGGAGTCCTAAGTCTATATTATATATAAGTCCTAAATAGTCCCTAGTCCTACTATTAGGTGATTACCTCTATATATTAGTGATTGCAATTAGTTAGTAAGACTAACTAATTATTGAGCGCTTCCTTCTGCGCTCCACTAATTATTCTTTATCTTATTATTATATGACTTATACTATAGTTCTTCTGTGCTGTGGGCATCCCTGGTGTTCCTGTGATCCTGTAGTATAAATGTCTTGTCCTAGTTGTCTGACGCCTAGGTGGGTTGGTTGGTTGTTATCCTTGCATAACGGGTCGTAACATTAAGGGGGAAGCTCTTCTAGTATTTATTAAGCTATACTCACTAAGCGCTTAAGTAGCCAGTTCCCAAGCATTTAAAACAGGTAGCTAGGCTGCTTTAAGCATACCTATAGCTACAGGGGGGGGAGATATAATCATCCTAATGCCTAATCCTGTTCCCAGCATGCTATTAGGTTCAGGAGATTATTTAGGTATTAGCAACCCTCTCTATATATTAGCTAGTAGGCCTTATAGCTTTACAGCAGTAGTGCGAGGCGCTTCTAGAAGGGAAGCAGCTAGCATAGAGAGCCTAAATAGCTTGATGGCAGCATACGAAGCCCTAGAGACAGCCGGCTATAGGTACGACATGAAGCCAGACGGAAGCAACGTGGGCTCTTTTATGGAGCTCACGACCGACGACTGGCGAGAATATAACATCAGCCAAGAGGTTGACATGTACTTCGTGACGGGCGGTCTCCGCTCATTCGACTCAGGAAGGCTCAACTATTTCTTCAAACTCGAAGGTCCTTCTTATGTTCTCGATACCGCTTGCTCCTCGAGTGCAGCGTCTATTGAGCTGGCATGCGCCTCTTTGCTCGGGGGCGAATGCAACATGGCGTTAGCCGGCGGCGCCAATGTTATGACAGGGCCAAATCTCTGGGCTGGTCTCAGCAGAGCTGGTTTTGTATCACCTGCAGGTTCATGCAAGACCTTTGATGAAGCTGCCGACGGTTACTGTCGCGGCGATGGCGTCGGCGTGATTGTTCTCAAGCGTTTGAACGATGCGATCAAGGCTGGAGACAATATCCAGGGCGTCATCAGAGGCATCTCGACAAACCACTCAGCAAACGCAGTTTCCATTACGCAGCCTCATGGGCCCACGCAACGGAAGCTCTACAACCAAGTTCTGCAGAAGGCCGACCTCACGCCCGACCAGATCCGATATGTCGAGATGCATGGCACTGGAACACAGGCCGGAGACGTTACGGAGATGAACTCCGTCTATTCAACATTCGCGTCTGGTCGCGAGCCTACCAATCCCTTATACGTGGGCGGCGTCAAGGCCAATGTCGGGCACGGCGAGGCAATAAGTTCCTTCACCAAGTTCCGATTCATACTAAGAAACCCTTGCTGATCGCTCTCTCGCAGGCCGCTGGTGTCACCTCGGTTGTCAAGGCCTTGATGATGTTCAGAGAGAACGCGATACCTCCGCATGCCGGCATCAAGACGAGGATTAATCCGAAGTTTCCACAGCTGGCGAAGGCCAACATTCACATTGCCTCCGAGCTCAAGCCGTTCATGGCCGAAAAGGAGCCCAGAAGGATTCTCATTGGCGACTTTGGCGCCACCGTAAGCGCAATCTCTCTTTACTTCACACCGAAATTATGTGTCCAGACTAACATCGAGCATAGGGTGGTAATACCTGCATGGTTATCGAGGAGCCACCGAAGAGGCACAAAACCGGCAAGGATCCTCGCACGTATCAAGTCGTTACAGTTTCAGCAAAAACAAAATTGGCACTCAAGGGCAACAAACAGCGACTGCTTGATTATCTGGTCAAGTACCCCGACACAACGATCGAAGATGTCGCCTACACTGTAACGGCACGTAGGACCCATCACCCCCTGCGCTCCGCTTTCTGCGTCCCGAACTTCAAAGAGCTTGTCAGAGTCCTCTCGTCGGATATTGGCAATGCAGCTGACCACACCAACAACGTCGGCCAGGCGCCGATGGTATTTCTGTTTCCCGGACAAGGAGCCAAGTTCTTCGGCTTGGCAAAGAATCTCTATACTTCATGCCCCAACTTCCAACGATCCATATTGGAACTTGACAACATCGCCAGGACTTTGGATCTGCCTCCGTTCATTGACCTCATTCTGAGAGATCAACTCGGTGGAGCCAGCCCGACTCGCACCCATCTCGCGATAGTCGCTTTGGAGATTGCGCTTGCTCAACTTCTCCGATCATGGGGTATCATCCCAAACGCTGTGATTGGACATAGTTTGGGCGAGTACGCCGCTATTTGCACGGCTGGTGTTTTGACAGTTACCGACACACTTTTCCTCGTTGGCCGCCGCGCTCAACTGGTGGAAAAACTGTGCGTGAAGGATACCTATGGAATGCTGGCCGTCAGTGCTTCCGCCGACAGGGTGCGGGCCTTGATCGCTTCCTCTACCGGTTCTGGCATTGCCATTACGTGCTTCAACAGCCCCGGCTCGGTCGTGGTGAACGGCCAGTTGGGAGATCTCGAACACTTCCGCACGGCATTGCAGGAAGAAAACTCGATCAAATCAGCTTTCTTGCCAACTCCATATGCCTTTCACTCAGCTCAACTCGACCCTATCATTGAGCCATATCAGGCTTTGGCTAGCTCAATTCACTTCTCCAAGCCGTCCACGCCGGTGGTGTCTACACTGCTTGGGAAGGTGGTTAATGGGGAGGGCATTTTCTCTGCCTCGTACTTGGCCCAGCAGACCCGTAAACCAGTGTTGTTTGAACAAGCGATTCAAGCAGCCTGTGATGCTGCACAGATCACCAACAAAACTTTGATGGTAGAGGTTGGGCCTGGCGCAATGTGCCTTTCCATGGCAAGGTCCTCGCCCGTACGCCCCCTCAAGCTACTTCCAACTCTTCAGTCAGCGACCGCCAGCTGGGATGCTCTATGCAACATTGTCGCAGAGTCATACGTGGGTGGGATTCCGGTCGACTGGGCAGAGCTCCATCGTCCATACAAATCAGCCTTATCCGTCTTGGATCTCCCCACGTACCATTTTGATCTCAAGAACTTCTGGATCCAATACCGTGGCGGGGTAGCTGCTCTTGAGAAAGAAATGTCACAGCGTTCCGTCCACAATTCCAAAGCGGCTGAGTCTGGGTTCTCGGGTACATGTTTGCATCTCCTTGAATCAGAACAGATTGACAAGGACAGCGGGAGCGTTGAATTCTCGGTTGATCTACAAGAACCAAGTCTGCGCAAGCTGATTGACGGTCATAATGTCATTGGCATTGAACTCACACCCAGCGGCGTGTACCAGGAAATGGCCTGGAGTACAGCTCGATATCTGCATAGGCGTATGAACCCCGGAGCTTCCAGCGTTGAAATGGCACTGAAGAACCTGGACATTTTCTCACCTCTGGCTCTCTCGGGATCGAATAGTCCGCAGGTCGCCAGGGTTAGTGCGACCACCAGCTCAGGCTCCAACGTTTTCAGTGTCACTGTCAGTTCTGATAAGGAACACTCTCGCTGCGAACTGCACGTCAAGCCCTCTGACCAGAAGAATTCGGACGATTGGCAGGCTCGACGCGCTGCAGTTGAGCCCAGGACCCTGGAGATTTTGCAGCCGACATCTACTGAGCCTATCTACCGGCTATTCAGACAGATGGTTTACAAAATTTTCTCGCCCATCACTGATTACTCCAGCGAGTATTGGTCCATTAACGAAGTCTTCATCAACCAGTCCTTTACTGAGGCCGCTTTTAAGATCGACCTGAGGGCGACACCCTCGGAGTGTTCTTTCACTTATGATCCTTGCTGGCTTGACAGGATCGCCCAAACCGCAGGGTTCCTGCTCAACTCCAACGCCGCCAACGCAGGAGATGTTATCTACATGTCCACAGGTTGCGATTCGATGGAACTCAGTTCTGCTCTCACCGGTTGTCGACAGTACCTCTGCTACGTTCGGGCGGAAAGCTCCGACAACGGCAGCAGCGTCGTCTGCAATACAACCGTTTTTGACGAGACGAACGCTGTGGCCATTGGAGAGGGCCTTCAGTTCAAGCGCGTGAAGAAGGCTCGTCTTCGTCAGCTGCTCGGCTTGCCTTCGTCGACAATGCCCACCGTCACCAATGACAAAGCTCCTCCGTCACCGCAAAAGGTGCCCGCGAAGATGCCGGTTACGGAGTCCCTCCCAAGCACCCATCATGACGAGAGGCCGTCCCATCGCCGAATCTCGGCTGACGACCAACTCTCAGCTGTACTCAAAGTCATTAGTTCTGAAGTTGGAACACAAGTCGAGGAAGTTGAGACTCACACCACACTCGAGGACTTGGGGGTGGACTCCCTACTCACGGTCGCGATTACCTCCCGGCTCAAGTCGGAGCAGAATGTCGAATTGCCAGCGACGTTCATGGCTGGCCCGACAACTATCTCAGAGCTCATTGCCTACTTTGAGGATCCAGACTCCCAGGTCGAAGAAGTACAATCCGAAGAAAGCAGTTTGTTGACTCAGGGCTCCCAACTATCCATTATCTCGACCCCTGTGACCACGGGTTTGGTCGACACTCCGATTTCGCCGATCCAAACCCTGGCGGGCTTTCAGATGAAGGACGTTCTTCTCTCTGTCATTGCCAAGGAAAGTGGTCTCGATCTGAGCGAGATCACTTTGGAGACATCCCTCGCCGATATCGGGGTCGACTCACTGATGAGCATTGCAATCATCGGTACCGTGAAGGAACAGACTGGAACCGAGCTCCCAGTATCCCTTCTAGCCGACTGCCCCACGATACCACAAGTCGTTCGCACGATTGCTAGCCAAGAAGATGACAGAGGTTGGTAGCGCTCCTGCTGTCTAGTGCTTCCATTATCCTTTGCTGACTCTTCATAGAGGAATACGCGCCATTTCCATTGAAAGATATTTCTCCCGAAGCTCCTCCATTGCCAGTCAAGGTTTTCAACCCAGAACATTATCAGAGCAATGTCGTCCTCCTCCAGGGCAAGCCTCAGGGTCAACAGCGCCTATTTCTCATCACGGACGGATCAGGCTCAGCCGCCGTTTACCTCCACCTTCCGAAGCTGGCACCGAACCTGACTGTCTACGCCCTCGAGGCGCCCTTTCTGGGCAGGGCATCGGAGTTCACTGGAAGCATAGAACAGATTGGATCCATTTACGCTCGAGCCATTCGCCCCGTCCAGCCTCATGGTCCGTACATGATTGGCGGCTTTTCTGTCGGAGGCATGTTCGCCTACGAGACTCTGCGTCAACTTGTTGAAGGCGGGAAACAGATCCACAGCTTCCTCGTCTTCGATGCAGCATGCCCGAAGAAGCTGCAGGGCATTCCAGACGTGACTGTAGAGGTCTGTGAGATGACAGGAATTTTCGATAGCATCTCAGAGACGGACGAGCGGAGGCCACTGTCGCTGGAGCAGAAGACCTACGTTGCGGGTTGCGTCAAATGTGTCATGCACTATGATCCAGTACCGCTGCCAGTCGAAGCTAGACCGATGCACACATTCATCATTTGGGCTCGGAATGGTTTCTTCGACAAACTCTCCGACAAGGTCATTGAGGCTGACAAGATTCTCACCGCACAAAACGGCTTGCAGAAGGAGGCGAATCCGGACTGGATGGAATGGCTGACAGTAGAGCGCAGCTCTTTTGGACCGAGAGGCTGGGACAGACTTGTTGGAGACGTCGAAACGTTTGTTGTCGATGGCGATCACTTCTCCATCATGATGCGTCCTCGGGTCCGTATACTTCATTCCAATCTTACAACTGGCGAGGGTAAGGGCTGACACGCAGACTCTCCCGCAGATTACTATGGAAACTGGTCCACTGGTGCAGAAGCTAGCGACGAAGATGCTGTCAACACTCCATACACCTCGCAAAACCGCCCAATCATGTGGAGCACATCGAGCAATCAGAGAAGTATTCCAAGACTCCAAAATACTGGTTCGCGGCTTTGCCAACCAGGCTGGCTGTTCCGGCTTCTGGGACGAGGTGTATCCCACCCAGACTCGACTGGTGCTAGCTTTCGTCACCGAGTCGCTGGCGCGTATGGGCTGCAAGTTGAACAGCATGGTTCCTGGACAGACCGTCGAAATTTCCAACACGCACCCTAAGCATCAGAAGCTGCTTAAAATAATCTACTCGATTCTCGAGGACGGTGGCGTCATCGAGGCTCAGGGCAGCCGCTTCGTCCGCACCTCAGCACATGTCGATACCACTCCTTCATGGGTTATCTACAACCAGCTCATGAGAGACCACCCCTTACAGAGCAGCGAACATCAACTCCTTCAAGTTGCAGGCTCCAAGCTTGCTGAGTGCCTCACGGGGGCCATAGACCCACTCAATCTCATCTTTGGCAAGAGCCGCAAGCTGCTCCAGGACTTTTACACCAACGCCCCGATGTTCGTGCCGGCGTCAACCTTTGCCTGTGAAGTCATTGGACGCGCGTTCTTCGGCACAACAGAATGCGTTGAGATTCTCGAGGTCGGTGCAGGTCTCGGAGGGACGACCAAGTACGTGCTTGATAAGCTCGTGGAGAACAAGATCCCTTTCAAGTACACTTACACGGACATATCACCCTCTTTTCTTGCCGAGGCGAGGCGAAAAAGCGCTACTCCAATCTCCCGATGGGAAGTGTTCAGTTCACGCCATTGGACACTGAGAAGACACCCCCTGAAAAGCTCTGTGGACGATTCCACGTCGTATTGTCATCCAACTGCATCCACGCCACCAAGAGCCTAGCTGTTTCCAGCGCCAACATCAAGAAGCTGCTTCGCCCGGCCGGATTCGTCGTACTCGTCGAATTCACAACAAGACTATCTTGGTTGGATCTGGTGTTTGGGTTGCTTGAACGATGGTGGCGATTTGAGGATGGGCGTTTGCAATGTCTGGCCGACGAGGAGCTTTGGAGGACTACTTTGAAGGACACTGGTTTCAATGAAGTCCTATGGACAGAGGCAGAGGGGAAAGAAAAGCCCAACCCTCAGACAATTGTAGCCTTTTGAGAAGTTGCACGACCAGTTCGATTTAGCTTTTTATCGATGGGTCTCGATCTCAATAGAGAGAGCGAATAAACTGGTAGATAGTGTTTTCCTTTTTTGCGTCATTCAAATAATGCTTTGCTACTCGTTTGATAGCTATCGTCTACCAACCAGTGGACTTGTTCCCGTGGCAAAGAACCTGAGATCATGATTGCAAGAGGATGGATCCCGCTGCTACTTAAGGCCGCAGCCTTGGAGTTCCTTTGTGAAGGAACCCACCTCGAAAGTTCACTCAGGAATATATTTCGGGGATTTGAAATCAACCCATCCCAGGTTGGGTTCAGACTGCTTCCAGCCGAGTCGATCGCGACCTAGCTGTGAGTAGGTCTTGACGTCCTCGATGGGATAACTGAGAAATAGAATCTCCTGCGAATTTGACGTAAGTATCGTAAGTTTATCAGAGACGCTATGATGTCTTACTTCCTGGCGATAAACACCGCTGCACATGAACATGATATGAACCATACGGCACCCGCTCGGGAGTGAGTGTTGCCCTGCACCATGATACAGGCTCCCCAACATAAGAAAGGCCTCTCCAACTTTCAGCTCGGCATCTTCAACCCCTTTGTTTCCATCAGCACCAAAGTCAGGTTTATCATCACCCCAGGGATGTGACCCGGGGACAATACGAGTTGCGCCATTTGCCTTAATGGTATCGCATCCGGGAATGAAGAGGCCAAGTAGCATATCACGTCCTTTGGAGTAAGTTTCAGACTCAACATGCCTTGCATGATGGTTCTTATCGTCCCGATGTAATTTCTGGGCGTTAGATCCAGGCTGAGATGACATGGTGATCGAGATGGAGAGCAGAGGATTGGACTTATGGAGGGTTGGCTCATTCCCATACCAATTAGTCGTCTCCAGACGGATGAAATAATCGGCAATTTCCTTTGGAAGATCTACTGTCAGTTCAACCCAGTTACTAGGGGAAGAGAGGTGAGACCGCACCTGTTAAAGGGGATCCGAGAAGAACTTCTCTCGAACAGTCTTACTTCTCCCAACCAGTCTCGTGCACGTTGCAGTTCCACCATTCAACGCACCCACAGTGCTACCGGAGTCGGCCATAGGAGCACTGAGATATTGCTGAACCTCCTCATTTGCCGCATGGACTGATGCAATGTCAGTAAAATCGTGAATGACTACACAGCCATCGCGTTCGATCGCTTCGATAAATGCCTGTAGCCCAGCTTCTCGCTTTATTCTTTGAACCATGTTGGGAAACCGTGGCCAGGTTTTGCGGCTTTTGCCATGAATTGGTACTCTCCGAGAGTGAAAACGATCCAGCGTCACTACTATCTTCGGCGGGCGGAAACAGTTGTATTTATTAACAGAAAATCAGCAGCGATAACCACACTGCTACATCAAAACACTAGCGATAATAGCCGCTTTTGAAAGATCTATAGGGCAAAGTTATACTAACTTATTACTTTAATCCCAAACCTATAGGACGATTTTCAAACCTTTAACCTCTATAAAAAAGGAATTATATATAGTTATAAAGTAATTATATTCCTAATTTTATAATACTATTATGTATTTCTAAGCTGTTAAGTTTGAGGTAAAAGCTTTTTACTTTAACTTAAATTTTGAGGAACATATAACCTCTGCTTAGGATATAATACTTGGTTTAATAGACTATATAATCTACTTGATATAGCCTTAAATATAAGCTTTAACAATAATATAGCTAATAAATTAAGCTCTTAAGTACTAGCCTCAAAGTTATTTAATAAGAAAGTTATATAGAAAGTAGATAGGTAAATAACTATTATAACCTTGCTTACTAAAGCAGAGCTTTTAGTACTATTTTAAGTAATATAGAAGGCTCTCTTTATAAGGTAATTAATAACTGCTCTATAAGTTTAACTCCTAAGTAATACCGCTCTAGAGGCTATCTTTAATCCATATATAATAGCTCCTATAATAATTTATATTTACTATAATCATTAATTAACTATTGACTTAAGTAATATATAGCTTATATCACTACAAATATGACTGTAATATTATTAGGATATTCGCCCAGCCGGACCTAACCTAAGTATTAGGCCAGTAGCCTAGCGGGCAGGAACGTTAATAAGGTAGTCACGTAACCTAACTCGTCGGTCCACTATATCGTTCCTCTTTTGCTAGCCACCCTTCTAGATACCTTCTTTTATTATTCATCTATAATTAGCACTTTGAATGCTACGTTTCCCCCCCCCCCCCCCCCCCCCCCTATCTTTAAGTACTAGTCTTTATAAGACTAAAAAATATATTAATATAAATAACTTTTAGCTATAATAAGAGTTATTAAAGAATATATAATAATTAATTATATCCTATTAGTAGAGATAATAATAAATAAGCTTATAAAGGCGCTTATAGTACTATAACTTAGAGCGTTTTATACCTAATTGAACATAAGTAATTAGTATATAAGATTAGTAGAGAGCTATACTTACGATTTAAAGAAAGAAAATAAAGTATAAAGGAAGAAAGTAATAAAAGATAAGAATAGAAATGATATAAGCCCTAAAGGAGTATAGAAATAGCCTTATAAAGCGTAGCTATCCCTAAAGTGGTATATTAGTTTAAGAGCCTAGGCGTATAATAAATAGGCTGGAGATTCGCCTAATATCCAAGCAGACTCCAGGTAAACTCCAGGCGCGCTAGGCTAGTTATAGGGCGCGCTGCGAATAGGGCTTCGCATATCAGTAAGGAAAAAGCGCATGTAAATTAGGTTCATACAACACACAATCACATATACGAGTTTACCTCACTATATAATAAATCTCTTAGCTTGTGACACCTGGCAGATCAAGCCTCCCCTGCCGACCGGAACCAGCGCATATATCTTTCAGCTGCAACCTGCATGCTCCTAGTTCCAGCCTCAATCGTCGTAGTAATCGGACGCCCGCGAGTCTTTTCCTGAGAAGCAGCGTAATGGTTGTTGATGCCTTTGTTGATGTTGATCTTTGTCACCCCGGCACCAATACACTTATTGAAAATCTCTTCCGTAAACGGGTCGCAGCCGTGAAGGATAAGTCGTACCCTGTCCCCAACAGCCTTGTTGACATCCTCAAGTCTGTCGTACTCCAGCTTGATACCCCTAGGCCCATACTCCCCGTGGACGTTTCCGAACGCAGGGGCCAGCATCTTGATGCCAGTAGCGACAAACTCCTCGGCTTGCTCCGGCGTGGTTAAAACACCCTCAAGATCGATAGTCTCCGCGACTCCGTCCTCGCCGCCCTCTATTCTACCGGGCTCTGCCTCTGTCGCGATGCCTCGCTCGTGGCAGTAGTTGACGAGTTCGCGAGTCAGAGCGAGGTTTTCCTCCTTTTCGTAGTGGCTCATGTCGACCATGATACTGTCGAAGCCGTCAGGTATATCTGCTGCCCGCCTAACGAGCTCCGGTGTTTGGCAATGGTCGAGATGCAAGGATGCTGGGATTTTGGCAGAATGGCAAAGATCCGCCGCAGCGCGGACGAGCGCGTCCCCGGCATATTGGATCGCCCAAGGGAAGAGTTGAACCACTACTGGCGAAGACGTAGCCTCGGCAGCCCGAATGGATGCTACTACTGCCTCAAGGTTATAGCAGCAGAAACCGGCGACGGCATAGTTTCCTCGCTGCGCTGCGTCGAGGATCTTCAACGTGCGGTTCTCGGTCAGAGGCGGTCTGGGCATTTTTGCAACGTGATCTTTGGAATGGTCCCAATGGCGTCCAGAAAATAGCAGTAAACAGAGGCTGGCGATGTTGTCTTCGGGGCAGTTTAGACAGCAGCCACGAAGCCCGAGGGCCCAAGTCTAAAGATCATGCGACTTCAGTACCGATGACGGCTTCCGGTAGCGCGGGGACATATCCGCGGTGCGGGCCAGGGAACAACCAAATTAAGAAATCCGTGCCGAACCGGCCCCAATTTAACTCGCCAGAACAAGATCCGGTTGGAACATCTTGCGGAAGTGGATCTAGCCGCTTTTCCGCATCTGTGGCTCCGGCCTCGGGAGTCGTTAGATTTCATCCCGAGATGTGACCCAAAACGTCACCCGACATGAGGGGGTCGGCTAAGTGCGTGAAATCACTTCATACGTTCGTCGTAGAATCTCCCCTCCCCGCGGTAATATGCACAAATCTGTCAAGCATGCCCGTTGTCCGACATGCATTCATCCATAGTTGTCAGCCAACGGTCGATGGCCCATCATTGCGAATTATTTTACTGCTATCGTAACTGACTTCACCCAATCTTCATTCTCACATCATGAGTTCGACATTACCACCCATTTCCTTCATTGGCCTAGGTGCCATGGGCTTTGGCATGGCCACAAATCTCATACGGCTTGGCTATACCGTCACAGGATTTGACGTATATAAGCCGACACTTGTCAAGTTCAAAGTAGCAGGAGGGCATATTGCCACCAGTCCAGCCGATGCGGTCGCTGGAAAGCAAAGCTGCGTATGCATGGTTGCCACCGCCGAGCAAGCGCAAGGAGTACTTTTCGAAGGAGAGACAGCAGCTATTACGGCACTACCTCAAGGAGCTTCTTTACTTTTATGTTCAACTGTACCATGTGGCTATGTCCAATCCTTGGAACAGGAGCTTATCAGAAGAGGAAGAAGCGACATCGCGCTGGTTGACTGTCCAGTCTCTGGTGGTGCAGGAAGAGCAGCGGACGGCACACTTTCAATAATGGCAGGGGGCGCAGAAACCTCTATCCAGAAAGGACTGCCCCTGTTGCAGGCCATGTCTGATCCCGCCAAACTGTACGTTGTTAAGGGTGGTATCGGAGCAGGAAGTAACATGAAGATGTGCCATCAGGTCCTGGCGGCCAACCAGATCCTTTCCGCCAGCGAGGCCCTGGGATTTGCCGGTCATCTCGGGCTGAATCTGGAAACGACTGCCCAAGCAGTACTCAAGTCAGATGGATGGAGTTGGATGTTTGAGAACCGCCTGCCCCGACTCCTTCACCCTGAATTCCAACCAATCGCCAGCGCTATCACGATTATCCTCAAGGACACAAGCATCATCACCTCGGAAGCAAGACGAGCCCGTTTCCCCACGCCAATGACGACGGCAGCCGAGCAAGTTTACTTCAGTAGTCTTGGTAAGGGCTATGGGCCCGATGATGATAGCAGTCTGCTTCGACTTTACGTCGAGGGGAAGGGGAAGATCGCGCCTGTGAAGCACCTGGTGGAGGCGGAGGAAGCAAAGATCAATCTGGTGATCAATCTTCTCCGAGGCGTCCATCTTTGCGCGGCAGCGGAGGCCATCTCCTTTGCCCATCACGTTGGCCTGGATCTGGATCAGGTCCTCGAGTTGTGCCTCAACGCGGCTGGCGGAAGTAAGATGCTTTCGGGATTTGGCAAGGTTTTCCTGGATGCTTGCAGAGATGGAAGGGCCAAGACTGGCTGGGCCGCGAAATACAATGAGGAAGGTCTTCGGGCGATTACCCAAGACCTACGGAACTCGGTAGATGAGGGTCAAAGACTGAAGCTGCCGCTATTCCTGGGCACCCAAGCATACAATCTCATGGAATGTGTCTTGCACGGCGCCAAGGACAAGGCAGAGCAGCTTGCAATCGGTTCCATCATCTCCAGATGGACGGCATAATGCGCGACACAGGAATAGAGCATTCAGGACATTTATGCGGAACACTATCCGTACTGGGACTGGAGCGCCGGAAAGTTTGCCGAGTCCGCCGAAACTAACGATCACTTCATATATACAAAGAATCTTTGTAACTTTCCAGCCACCACGTGGTACTATGACAGCTTCGTCGCGCTACTGGCGACCCAGATGAACCGCTAAGTTCGTCCTGGTGTTGTAGCAATGGCCGGTCTCCGAGTCAGAGTCAGCGTTGTTAGATCTTTCGTATCTTCGGTCATCCAAGTCTTGGGACTTCCGCCACTGCGTCAAAATGTGGGCTATTAACCCAGATTTACTTGTTAAGATCAAAGAACGTCTCGCGATGCCCGAAGCCAAGGCCTCGCATAAACAGGCTTCGAAAATGGTTATATGACAGCTTGCTAAAGCTCACTAAATGAAAGGTTGCCTCTCATCGTCGGCAACATCCATTCATTCAGCATTCGCTTCAACTAATAAACCCTCTGGTTACCACCGTTAACTCGATCGTTTAGAAAAATGCACACTTTGATTACTTTGGCTGCCTTTGCAGCGACCGGCGCCGCCTAGGCTTTCTCTACCTCCGATTTGCAGCACATCCCGGCCTCAACCTTCCAGGCTGTCCCCGTCGGAGTCGGAAACCAACCAATTGCGGTTTCCAAGCGAGACCTCGACAACAAGCTCACTGCTTGCGATTGCGTCACTTTTTCTGCTTGTAGCGGACCCGTGCTTTTGGTCGACGCAGACCAGGCCTTTCTTTCCGACGCCGCCTTTTCAACCGCTGCCAACGCTGCCGTCACTCCTTACGATGGTACCAGACTTTCAAGAACGGTGTTGTACAGTCCCAGAGATGCGCTCTGTACTCGCGTACTTGGGATAAGAGCTACGCAACTGACACCGGCTACACTTTTGGCTCTGATGTTTACACTACATAATAAGCCTACTCCTACTCTAACTCTGCCGATCTTGGCACTTTTACCTGCCCCTAAGGAGGTTCCAACTCTATTCTAAACGTTGGCACCACGTCTAGCGTTACTATTCCAGCTACTATGTCTCAGTCTACCTCCACCAAGGCAGTATTAAGTAGTACAGTTTCAACTGGTGGCTCGTCCAGCGACTCTACTCTGACGGCCTGTCTCAACCCAGTCAGCTACGTCTTAGGCTACGACGGGGCCTTGTATGCTGTCTGCGCCGATAGAGATTTCCAGATCCCCAGTCCGCAGATCTACTATGGCTACAAGTCCAACCGTGACTATGCGACCCAATGCGAGAAGACAATGGGCTGCAACAAGGCCGTCTTCGAACCCTCCACTCAGACCTGTTATCTCAAGGGTAGTTCCAGCGTGCCAGCTTCCAACTGGGCTATCAATCCCGGTTTCCAGACTCTCGTGAAAATCGATGACGGTACTCCCCTCACCCAATGCTTGGCGCCAACATAAACTCTTCCTTTCGGCCAGATTGTCCACACGGTCTGCCCCAATAGTGACTTCACAAACAACCCGGTGACGGACATCTGGTATGGAATCCCAAATGATCTTCCCTGTATTGTCCTGTGCAGGTTGAGACCTGGATGTACCAAGGGTGTGTACAACTTTGTCACGAAGACATGTTACAACAAGGGGAATTCGTCTCTGGCCAGCACCGGATGGCACGTGTACACCACTTCCGTGCCATCTACATCGATTAATCTCTTGCGGAAAAGTCGGGATCGCGGCGAACAAATGTTTTCATTGGAATATGCGCCGGCAGGTGAAGGTTGATTTGTAAGTCGGGGTATACTTGATGATTTAATCAAGAAGACAGAGAAACGTTTATGAAATTTACGAATAGAAAGGTTTCCTGGCCTATTTTACACCATCCATCACTTCCAACGCGCGGTCCTCGAGGGCTACTTCCACACGTTCTCTAGTCTTGAAGTAACATGCTGATCTTTCATGTCAGACTCGCCCTAAATTCGAAACCAAGCCTCTTTCGTTGTTATCTTCGTCGGATAGATCAATCCCAAACATGTGCCTACCTCTTTCTTAGCTATTCTCTCAACGACCTCCGATCTTCGCAACACCCTCGCTCGCACACCATTATGTCAGGCCATGTACGGTACAAGGTTGCTAGCAAGCTATTTAACGCAAATCTCACTGCTTTCATCCACATCGGCAGCATCTCTGGGATAAGGTCCAAAAAGTAGGTTCACTTATTCATTCTCTACTTTCTACCTGCAATCAAAACACTTTGCAATCCATGAGGCGAAACAGGAATACCTAGTCCAGAGTATCCATCCAAGAAAATCCTAAAAGTTAGTTTCGGGCCCTCCTAACGCCTTACCCGCTATGCGCGGACTTTTGCGCAGACTTTGCCGTCGACGGATGCGGATAAGAAGACGACTCCTCGGGAAGCATGTTCTTTTCGTTATGATCTGGCACCGTATCAGAAGAAGAAGAGTGACCTTCGTTCGGCAGCATGATGGCTCGGTCCAGGGCGTAAGGCAGCCCTCGGTGGCGACCACGAATCATCATCGCACAGATGACGAGCTTGCTGAAAGTGGTGAACTGTCCACAGAGCGATGTCATGACCGTAGGGTGTCCCAAAGACAACCCCACGTTGCCACTACGGGTTAAGTGAGCGATACAGAACAAATCACACGATGGGTGGGGTACTTGCTATGCGCTGACGACCTCGAAGAAGACTGGGAAGACCGAGAATGCCTGGTAAAAGTCAGATACGGCCCCCTGAAAAAGGAGAAAAGAGCTTTGAGAGGGGAGCACCCACTGGTTCATTCAAGTCCATGATTCTCTTGGATTCTGCAATACAGATGCAGAAAGTGCCGAGGAAGATGTACCATAAATCGAAGCTGAGCTGGTTGCGGACGTGGGCCATGACGTATGAAGCGCCATTGTTCTCCTCCACTTGGCTGTCGGTACCGTAAACGCCAAGAGCCCTTTCTTCGTATGTATTGGAGGCGCGAATGCTGATGGCTATCGGGAAGACAGCAATATACATCATGCACAGCAAGCTGAACTGCACGCCGGGGTTGACTATTGAAAGATTCAGGGTCGACGTGCCGGTGTGTCTCGATGACGCAGCCTGGAAAAGAGCCGACAGAATACGAGGGCCCATTGGGAGGTCGGTGACGGCAGGGTTGTCCAGGTCCAGAACGATAATCAACAGGACGTCGATAAAGTTCAGCACAAACACGATACCGAACAAGATCCAAGTCGGACGACCGGGGAAGAGAAGAGTATAACATCTTCGAGGGTGGTCGAGAAGGAACTGGAGGTGTTCTTTGGTGGCCGACTTCTTGTTCACTACCTTGGACATTGCCCAGATAACAAGACGTAGGATAACAGGGTAAATGGTGTTACCTGCGAAAGCAAGGAACGTCATGACGAGCATCGGCCAAGTAGCATCCTTGAAGGTGGCCATCGAATCGGGCGTGAGAGTAAAGCCGAGATTGTCGACCATGGTCTGGGCGGAATAGAAAGCCCACCAAGTCCGGCTTTGGCCGTTCTCTGCCAGCCACTCTGTGTACTTGCTCGGAGCGTGCACGATCCAAGGCAAAAGGCAGATGACTCCAAACAAATGGAGCCCGAAGAAGTAACCTGCCATTAAATCAGCCTAATCTGTGTGATAGGTGAGGGGGTTTATGCAGGCGTATACTAGAAACAATCTTGAGCAGCAGCTTCAAGCTTCTGTACTCGATACCCCCGAGGAGCTCACGATCACGCTCGGTCAAATGGAAGAACTGGGAGTTACGTCCGACAGTGACTTGACGGGACAACTGAGGAAGATCCGTTGTGCGCGGCCGAGTCGATAGGTCGGAGCGACGCAACTCGCGTTCCGTAGACTTGGTCTGGCCAAGAACAAGAAGAGATGAGGCGACCTTTTCCATTGAACGGGCGGCGCGCATTGCCGGGCCCTCGATGTTATGCGGTCTTCGCCGAGTCAACCCCGTTGCTGACGGCCCAACAGGACGAATGGCGTCTATCTCAGGCATTAGCAATTACGAGTTTCGTGGCTTACGACTTTGATGTGTTCCAATGTCGCGTTAGGTCGCTTGAGAGGCTTCGACGCACCGTCATCGTTGTCTAGGCCCTGACTAACTTCGATCATGGACTGTCCTGCAGAATTTTAGCTAGGGCTCACCTAGAACAGCAGCCGGTCCTACCATCTTCACGGTCCCTAGGACCTGGAACGTGCAACACTGTCTCATTGACTTGGTTGGATCGAGGTTGCGGTAATTTGTCTTCAAAGGTGATGGTGGTCGATCTGGCGGGAGGTTTTGGGATCGTGGTGCTGGCTACGTCTTGGTCCGGGTTTGTCTCAGTGTTGCGGATGGGATCGTGTTCAGTATGTTTACTGTCTTTGAGGTCATCTTCGTCATCGTGCTCGGGTGCAAGGTTGGCTTCCAGGTCCTCTGGGTTGCCTCGGTCGGAGGCCGCTGCAAACTAACGTGAGTGCCAAGGGAAAGGAAAGTTGTTTTGATCTATATGTGTGACTGACCAATGCTCTTCAGACGTTGCTGGAACCAATAGAGGCGCGCGACAACGACCATGATGTTGACGAACATGAGGTTGGTAATCATCGGGATGACGTAAATGTAAACTTGTTGGTAGGTTTTCATGTCCTTGACATCCACGCTGGACATCCGATGATCAGCATCTACGTGCCGCAAGTCGGAAACACTAGCCAGGCGCAACGTACGTATTCAGGCCGGACTCGGTCGAGCCGCTGCAGCCAAAGAAGAAAACATCGACGGCGGCGAGGTTACCATAGGGATACAGAACGACGAAAGACAATAAGCTGCAGAAGAGAATCCATGCGTCTGTGTTAATGACCCTACTATCAGTTTGGGTCTCTCGGGTAGATGGCTGTTGAAGAATCAAGGGGGAAACTTGCAGTGCAGGGATATGAAGTTGAGCTGAGGCTTCCACATGGCTGCAAATGCTTGCACTAATTCAGAAGCTTTGAACATGACTCAAAGACTTGATTGCGATGATATCGAATGCTACTATTTGCGCGAAATGCAGGCGATCAAGGCAGGCAGGCTGGCAACGAGCTTTTGAAGAAGGATGAAATCCTCAGGCGTGCATCGCGGGGGAAAAGGCGGCTTAAAGACGCACTCAGGGAGGGAGGCGAAGTAACAGCGCCTTAGGCCAGGAAGGGAAAGGGAGAGACGACTCGTTCTGCGGGAATTAATCACATCTGCAGCAGGGCTAGGAAAGACTTGCAACTTGCAAGCTGGACGAGCGGGCGTGCCAAGAAGAATGCTGGCCACTTAGAAGCCGGGGTTGTGAGCTGAATAGATGCTTGGTTATCACGCTTTACCAAGAGAAAAATAAAAGAGTAAGACGAACTTGACGCGTCGAATGCTTGGCGAGAAATACTGCATCTTGAATCACAGAATATCTCGTTTGTGCCCGAATCGGGCGGTTTTGCAGGGATTATATGCTTATCTGGGGACCCTGCATTGGAACGTTGGAAGGGAAATGAACCGCAATTTGATTGGCTACATTACATGTGGCTCTCCTGTGGCGTAGAGCCAGAGGTGTGGCGGAGGCAGCTCCGCTTGCCGGACAGTCACTCACCGATGACTTGTCGGACTTCTACGCGTCAATTGGGTGAAAATTGGGTTAAAAAAGATTTGTTATTTGGGCGTTTCAGCATGTTGGCGGGGTATTATTTATCATAAGGTTACTAGTTACTTCATTAAGCACCCCCAAGGTCTTAAGGACTACATTAGCTAATTTAATAAGTATTTCAACCTTATCAACAATTTCCTAAGCACTCCAGACGTCTAGGGCGTCTGCCTTATTATCTAGGGAGTAGAATTTCATCTCATTAAAGCATATATTACGAGTAATAATAACCTAATTAAGCATAGGAACCCAGATCCTATAGAGGTTATATATTTCAGGCATATATCCTACGAGGTACCTAAGATAGGCCCTAGAGTTAACCTTATAATAGTATCTCCCAACGCCTCTCTCTCATACTCCCTCTAGCAGGTAAGCTCTATAGCTATAAGTATAGAGCCCTCCCCAATATAGGCGAAGGTCCCAGTACATTAAAAGCGTGAGGTCTAGCTACTACTATCAGAAGTATTATTAAAACTACTTAAGTTCCTTTTAAATAGGGCTTTACTAGTTATTTATAGCGCGCGGGCTAATATTATATATAAAAATAGATACTCTCTAGGCCTCTAATATATTACGGTCAGCTATCCGACGGTAGGGTTCTGCTAACAGAAGCTGAGGGATAACGCTAGGTTAACAGTATGGTCTTCCTATGCTGTATTGCTAAATGAATCTTAGGGTTCCAGGAGTACGGTAATTAGTCATAGTCCTCATAAGGGGGTCGCAGTATAAGATAAAGCTGAGAGTACCTATTGGAGTAATCACGAAGTTAATTGCTGAAGAGCTATAGAAGTCTATTCTTAGGAGTCCTAAGTCCATACTATATATAAGTCCCAAATAGTCCTTTTTACCCTCATCACTAATCACCAATCGGGTACTAGTAATCACTTAGTAACTATAGGTAAGCGCTTAGTAGTTGTGGGTGAGCGCTTAGTAGTTCTTTCTGCACGCTTAGTCTTATCTTATTATTACATAACTTATACTATAGTTCTTCTATACCGTGGGCATCCTGATGTTCCTATAATCCTATAGTATAAATATCCTGCCCTAGCTATCTAATGCCTAAGTAGTTTAGTTAGTTATTATCCTTATATAACGGGTTATAATATCAGGTCTCCCTTCTAAAGGTCTTATCCTTAAGACCTAATATAAGTAGGTTATTAGTCCCAGGTTAGGGACCTATTAATTATATATCCTGATTTACTCATAATACTAATACTATGTCAGGTTGTATTTCCGAAAATCCTGCAATCTCTACGCTTTATTATTATTATTATTCTTTAAATATTATAGAGAACGGTTTTAAAGTTATATCTTGCCGTTATTATCGTTCTAAGGGCCTATATTATAAGATATTGCCTGGGTCCTTAGTTTATAGTAAGTGCGTCGCTATTAGTAGTACTTATTATTCGTATAATACTTCTAATAATGCGATCTATTAATATTTATAGTATCTTTTATTTATTATTCCGTTACTAATTCGTTTTTATAGTGGAACGCCTAATAGTTAAGTCTTAGCGTCTAGATAATAAGGAGGAGGAGATGGAGGAATTATTTCAAAAGAGAATAGAAGCGCTATAGAAGGCGTAGGCTGAAGTAAATAAGACGCTTGCGAAGCTGGATTGCGTTTGTAAGGCTAAGAGGATAGTTTTTAAGAAGGGTTATAAAGAGACTTCTATAGTAGCTATAGAGAATAAAGGGTTAGGGGGTTCTTCTATTAAG